>MU228082.1:822390-841220 GCA_018584345.1 Thuja plicata
GACACATCAACATGCCAACTAGACATGTACACTCACACCTAATTACATTATTTGCAAGAAAATACATTTTACAAAACAAATAATAAGAATAGGAATTATACAAGGTTGAGACACCTTATTCCTAACATTAAGTATGATCCAGTGACTAAAGGGGTTGCCCAACTGGATGGTACTTCTGTCCAAACAGTCAGAATATTAAAAGATGTCAAGTTGTCCTTGCATGCATGCCTTGGTTGCAATGCCATACAAGACATATCAGTCATTGACCTCCCTGCACATTTTTCTCTTTGCCTTTCTATGTACTTCACTGCTAAAATAGGAGGTTATATTACATCTGATTGGTCCTACATGTTCTTTAGAACTAGATATGGAACAAAGGCTTCCATAGAGGTAGAGCCATTGGCTCCCAATCATATAGAACCTGATACACCTAGCCCTATAAATATAAAATACACACTCCATGAGACCATAGAAGAGGAATACTTGGTCCACGAATCTTTTACTCTCTTAGCAGAGATTCTTTATTAGCTCTCGGATGAATGGTATAATGCTTTTCAATTTGATCAAGTACAAGAAGCTGAAGAGACAAGCCTTGGAAATTACTACATACATGAAGAGGATGATTCTATTCCCAATCTAATGAAGGAAGAGGAAGGTACTAATGGATTGTGGAACATGTTCTTTGATGGATCAAGGAATAAGGACATTTTAGGTGTTGGTGTAATGCGTGTTTCTCCAAATTTCAAGAAAACTTGGTTTTCATATAGACTTCAATTTAGTTGCACTAAAAAATGTAGCCGAGTATGAAGCCTTGATCCAAGGTCTCCAACTTGCACAGAGAAAATATATACAATACTTACAAGTCTTGGAGACAGTGAGTTGGTTTTTAACTAGATTAGGAATCAAAATTTTACAAAGAACAACATCCTCAAATCATACAAACATTGATTTTGGGATCTACTTGAGGCCTTTCAAGATTTCAACATTCAAAGTGTTTCTAGAAATCAGAACAAACATGTTGATAGACTTGCAATAGTTGATGCTCATTATGACATACCAGAGCACATTGTAGACATGAAGGAACAACATATCAGACTTTTTGTAAGGCCTATTGTCCCAAATAATTGTACAAATTGACAATTTTTTTTATTCTAATTTGTAGATTGACAATTTTCTTCAATCTGAAGTAGAATTCTCTTCTAAAAATCAGTCCAAGTTACAAATGCAATATGGAGATAAAATTATGAGGCTCAATTCTAATAAACCACCTAAAGGTTTAGTCACATTGGAGGGTATCTTCAAATCTGATGATCAAGCAAGAATCAAAGGTTTCAGCGTAGCTGCAAAGAAAGATGATTACGAAACCATTATTATTGCTGATGGAAATACTCTTAATTTGGGAAAGGTATGCTTTGAGACTGAAAAAGAAGTTTTCATTAATTTATGTCAAGAATTAAACGATCTTATTGCTTGGAGATATGAGAAATAAAAGGGTTTTGACCTAAGTTTGTCTGAACATACCATAGACTTAAATGTTGATGCAAAACCAGCTAGACAAAAACATAGACCAATCAACCCTAATATTGAACCCTTGATGAGAAAAGAATTGTCCAAGATTATATAGGCTAATATAATATTTCCTATTAAGCACTCTTCTTGGGTAGCTAATATTTTTCCTGTAAGAAAGAAGAATGGATAAATCAGATTATGTGTGGACTTTAGAGATCTAAATAAGGCTTCCCTTAAGGATCATCATCCTCATCCTTTCATGGAGCAGATTTTGTCCAAAGTTAGTGGTTCAAAATGGTTTTCTTTACTAGATGGCTATTAAAGTTATAGCCAAATCTTGGTCCAAGAAATAGACTAGTATAAGACAATATTTACCACTAAATGGGAGCCTATGCTTATATAAAATGTCATTTGGGATAACTAATGTAGGTTCTACTTTTCAAAAGGTAATGGAAATGGTCTTTAAAGGTGCATTGGAAGAATTGGTGCTAATATATCTTGATGATATAACCGTCTACTCCAAGCATGCAGTAGATCATTTTGATCAATTGAGACAAGTATTCATCAAATGCAAATAATATGGTGTGTCTTTGAATCCTAGAAAATGTGTGTTTTCCACTAATTAAGGAAATCTTTTGGGACACATTGTATCAAAAGATGGCTTGACCATAGATCCAGAGAGAGTGGAGGTTATTCTTTATCTTCCACTTCCTAGTCATAAGAAAGGACTACAAAGATTCCTTGGTAGGATAAATTTTGTAGGAAGGTTGATTCCTAACCTTTCTACTATGGTTAAACCTCTTACAAGTATGTTGAAGAAGAACATAGAATTCAAATGGACCAAGGAAGGAAAGACATGTTTTGAGGATATTAAAACAATAATTTCATCTACTCCTAGTCTTGTCAATCCTTATTTTGACAGAAATTTTATCCTCTATACTCTTGGAGGAGAATCTAGCATATCATTTATCCTAACATAGCTAAATTCTCAAAATTTGGAGCAACCTATTGCTTTCTTCAGTGAAGGGATTAAATAATATGAAGGTAGATACAACTATGTTGAGAGACAAGTTATTTCTGTTATCAAAGCTCACAAGAAGTTCAAACATTTATTGTATAATAACAAGATCCGACTCTTGGTCACACATGCAAGTATAAAAGATTTCTTTTAAATAAGGATATCAGTGAGAAGATATTTGGATGGATCACCAAAGTCATAGAGTATGAAATTAAAATAAAGATCACCAAGCTTGTGAGGAGAAAAGGCCTATGTGAATAGATGGTCTCATCTTTTGAGACACCTAAAGAGGCTGGCCTTATTTTACAAGATGAAAAACCAGCTGAGAATGAAAATTAGAATGATTGGTTGTGTGACATGACTACTTTGTTGATAGAAGGACGATATCCACAAGGCTTAAACAAATCCAAGAGGAGATAGTTCAGATTGCAGTCATAAAATATTTCAATGGAGTCTTACTAAGATGCATAAATTCAGATCGGAATAATAGGTTGCTTGAGGAATTTCATGATGACCCTTCAGGTGGCCATTTCTCAGCAAGATTAACAACTATGAAGATAATGAAGGATGGTTACTATTGGTCAGCATTATTTAGAGATCATTATCAATGGGTGAGAAAATGTAAGAATTGTTCTTTCTTCTCAGGAAAAAAAAGATTTGTTTCCCTCCTCTTCATCCTATTCAATCAGACTAGCCTTTTGCACAATGGGGTTTGGATTTTATTGGTTGAATTGACCCTCTTTCTAGTTCTGGTTACAAATGGATTTTGGTAGCCACATATTATTTTACAAGGTGGACAGAGACAGTAGCCTTAAAGGATGTCACAAAAGCTTCAGTGGTTGTGTTTCTTGATGAAATTACAACCAAATTTGGTGCTCCTTCAACCATCATATCAGATAATGCTAAGTCTTTTGTTGGAACTCATATCAGCTCTTAGGCAGTTGAACATGGAATATATTTGAAGACTTCTACAAATTATTATACCCAAGGGAATGGTGTGGTTGAATCCTATAATAAAAATCTCATAAGGATCATAAAAATAACGATTAAAAATAATTATAGGTCTTGGCATACCAAATTGATAACATCCTTATGGGATGATAGAATTACACCCAAGAGGGCCATAGGTAACTCACCTTTCATGCTAGTATATGGGAGAGAAGCAAGGCTTCTTCTTTCACTTGAAATTCCCTCCCTTGAGTTAGCTCATCAGCTAGAGCTAGTTGAAAATGATGCAATGACAGTCAGGCTAGCTGAGGTAAAACTAGAAGAAATAAGACAACAAGCTATGCATACTCTTGAGATACATCAACAATAGGTAAAGATGATTTTTGACAAGAAGGCTACTCATAGAGTCTTCAAAGAGGGAGACCTTTTTCTCAAATGGGATGTAGATAGAGCTAAACTAGGCAGACACTCTGAATTTGATGCTATGTGGAGTGGCCCACATTTTATAATTAGTTATAAGGAGACCAACACTTTTCAACTATCTAGGCCTAATGGTGAAATTATTCCAATCCCAATGAGTGAGATTCATCTTAAGCTTTGATTTTAGAGGAATAGTAAGATTGTATATAGTAGGTTAGTTGTTTCTTTCCTTTCCAAGAGGTGCTCGAGCAAAACTATTTCTTGGAAATGACAATATAGCTCGTCTGGACATTCACCGACAATTTCCATCAGTATATATAACATTACTAAAAGGATGAAATCAAAGCATTATGACAGTATGTGCTACCCCAATGGTTTTCATCAGGATAATTCATCCCAATTTGTGGCCTGGGTAGAGTGATGAATGACGATTTCAGCAAGACATCTTTGGGTCTTATCGAAATGGTTGTTCAAGAAGCATCAACAGAACAACAAAGGAGCTTCCCCGATGAATTTCTTTGGGATAGCTATCGATTTTGGAAGAAAATAAAAGGGCAGGTCTAATAGTGTTTGTCTCACCGATGGATGGCATCAGTATATGTCTCACTGATAAAGTTCATCAGACACAAAGGTTGAGTTACAATTCTTGTGGATGAAGAAATTAAAGGTAAAAATCCTAGGGCTTCCAAAAATATTATGAAATTCCTTTCCTTAGCCATTTTTCATCAGCCAACAAGATTTCAAGTTTTTGAGGACAATCGGGAACTCTTTCGGGTTCTGAAGTTCCTTTTGTAACACCTTTTTGAATCCAAAGGCATTGATGGAACTAAGAAAAGAAAATAAAGTTAAATCATTTAGGGATTCAGGAGAAATTATGGAACTAGTGTTAGATCTTGACACTTGTTCCGAAACCAATGTCATTTTCCAAGTGAGCAAAAGAAAAGAAAAGCAAGTAAAGTTGAGGTGTCTTTTCAGGTTTTTGAGTTTTGGAGGTAGTTCATGAACTAGTGTCAAATTTTGATACTCATGATGGAACAAATTATAAAGGAAAAAAGGGCCCACTTTTTCTAAGGCGGAAAAGTATGGAGTTCCCGGGAGATCATGGGATTATGAATCCCAACAAGGAACACATGTTCATCGGGGTAAGTCTCCCCGAAATGACTATTTTAGATCTCATTGGCGATCGACCTGTGAACTGTACATCAAGTATAGAAAATTGACATTGACCATCTTCATTGATAACATAATATTTTTTTATGAATTTTTAGGCTACATGCTAATAAAAAAAATTCAAACGTAATCATCAAATTGTAACTAGTGAAGTATGACTTTGATATTAGCTCCCTTTTTAGGTAGGCTACTTAGCCACCTTAATATGGAAGTGAATATGTAAAGGTGCCACTTTGATTTAAGAAAATAACCATTTGAGCTTAAACAACATGACCATATAATATTTGTGATGAAGTTTCTCTAGCTATTGAATTAAACAAACCTATTAAAAAATAGGTAAAATGAGTAATGATATTATATAACCAAAAAATTTATCTAATGTTATCTTTAGGATGCACCATTTACAAAAATCTTAGATATGGGTTGAGGTTTGAAATATATGCTAAAGTAGTGATATATATAAGAAAATGAGTCTTTTCATCCTTAAGGGTTTGACGTCCCTAATCAATCTTGAATGAAATGGGTGAGATGTCTAAAAGGATACAACATGGGTTTCATTATAAGAGAATTGCTTATACCTACAAAATGAAAATTTTGATTTCCCTAGGGTTAGGCCACAATCCATATCTCACTTTTTGGACAAAGGAGGACATTCAAATCAACATTTTTAAACAAATTTTCACTATTTGACACCTCTAGCAACTAAATTGTTAATAATTTGAAGAAAATGTGAACTAGTGATTATTGTAATTCTATTTGCAGATTATAAATATATATTTTTTAAAATTTTAAGAAATAATTTGTGATTTTTTTAGACATATCTTTTGATAAATTATTTTTAAATTTTTTATTAAGGGTGAAAAAGGTTTTGAAGGGATCCAAAACCCTATTTACAAAATGTTGTGATAAGCATAAACAACCAACTAGCAATCAACATCCAATTAAAACACAAACACACACAAGAAACACAAATACTAGAACAAGAAAACCTAAGAGGACTAATGGAGGTTCTTAAGGGCCTCTGCAACCTCATCCTCCTGAACATTCAAATTTTGCTACATATTTTTAATGTCCTACAGATCAATTCTTTCTTAATCTGTAGACTTTTTAAAATTACCCTATGTACAAATACACGATCCCTTCTTGACAACACCCTAATTGTTCTTGTCTAGTCTCTCCAAATCCATTAATGCATTGTCAGGTATTTGAAAACCTAAAGCTTCTGCCACTTATCCATTGGGCATTTGATGCTTTCAACACTATTGTGTATTGCCTTGAAACTCATGTTAACTAGGTTCAACAGGTTGTCACTCATCTTCTTCACCTTTGCCTCCAGCCCAACAATGTGCTCTTCATAATCATTTTTTTAGGGTTGTGACATTGTTGGCCACATTTATTATAGTTAATCATATTTTTAAAAGTTTCTTTTATTCAGTGTACCATATCTTTATTTGTAGAAAGCTTACAATTATAAATTTTTAACCATAGATTTGTAACACCAATATCTAGGAAAAAATATATTTTTCATAACTTTTTGTTGCATAATTGTTTATGACTTTTTCAAGTGAGAGTAACTATAATTTAGACTAGGTTCATTTGGTACCACATAAATTTCTTCTAGGCATTTGAATTAATTTATTTTTTGTTGCAATGAGGACATCAACACCTAGGGAACAAACACACTTTTAAAATTGTATAATAATTATTTAATGTGTATGAAACAAAGACTTTGATGTGTGATCAAAACCTACATTCACAATTTTTTTTTTGTCAAATTAATATATTCAATATTATACTTTTGAAAATATTATAATGAAGCTACATACTTACAAAACATAATTCTAAATGAATTCAATTGATCCTTCAAAAGGTTAAGTGAAATTGGATTTTTGTTAGCATTTTGATAGATTATAAGATTCTCCATTGCACGTATAAGATTTAAGATAGAAACTGTTGAACAAGATGAATAACGGAGAGGGGGGTGAATCAGTTATTCCCACACAACTTAGAAAACTCTTTCCTCTGTCGGTCAACAATATTAACAACTTTGGATTTTTTGGTTAAGCACATCAAACATCCACATAAATGTAAGCATTAAGAACACAGAAACATCGGCACAGAGAACACCAGAATTTTATGTGGAAACCCAAAATGGGAAGAACCACGAAGAAGCTAATTATCATGAAATGTTTAACACTTGTTAAGGTGACACCGGTATGGTGACTTTTACAAGGGCTCATTGTGAGATGCACAAAGGCTTATTATCGATACACAAGGCTCACTACCAATACACACATGCTCATTGTCAATACAAAAAGGCTCACTACCAATACAATAAGGCAGACAACCAAAAAATATGAAGAGAGATAGAATCCACCACTGAGATCAACACACTCCTGCACAGGAACACAAATTTTCTATCACTTTGCATATCACCACACATGAGTCTTATCAAATATGGATATTGATCCACACATAGATTCTGATCATGGTACCCAACAAATGAGTTCCTCACTCTTATAGACACAACATCATGAAATCCACCAGGTTGGCCAGACAATTTGAAATAGGTCGCACAAAAAAATTCCCGTGGTGGTAAGGAATGAAACGAGGACCACCACAAACATTACAACATGCCTTGCTTAAGCCAACACATCACACCATCTCCAAAGAACTCAATTCTAATGAATATGATCAACACATTTCATATACATAGTGTTGGATTAGGCTGAAAGCTAATCTCCAAAGAACACCTGCATGCAAACCTATCACATGGAAGAAGCAAAGATAGAAGACAGAAGAAGCTATGGAGGCCAAAAAGCCAGAGACATCATATTCATGTTCAAAGAATGAATTTCTATTATGAACAAAAATAATTACAATACAATCTCCTTACTGAAATGTAAAGCGTGAATCCTTATAAAAGGATACTGAAACCCTAAAGGGGAAAACCCTAAAGAATAATGAGATGCCTAAGTTTAACTTAAGCGTAGAGTATAATAGACTAATAATTAAATAAATTAATTATTAGCTATAGTATGACTACTCTAACACCCCCCTTAAGTGTCACTTAGGGAGAAGCTAAACAGCTAAAGACTAAAGGATGCATGTAAACAAAATGCATGAAAGGAACTATGGGTCCTGGAAACTAGGCCTGATCAGGTACCCAAGTACAAGAAATAAACTAGATGAAGGAAACTAAGCCTCCAATCTAGGAAAAGTCCCAAAGAAAGGAACAAGAAAAAGCAAGAAGCATCTCTGAAGCATAAGGCTGCGAATAATGTCAGAAGTAACTGCTGGAACCTCCACTGAAGTGCATGACCAGGTAGAGAAGACAAAGTTTGAAGAGCTGATCAATCAAACCAAGGAAGCAATAGAACCAACAGGAGAACCCCCCCATAATGTTGAACAGGGAGAGGGGTGACAGGAACACTAAAATGCAATGCCAGAAACATCTGCAGAAAGAAGAATCAGGAACACCAACAGTGCAATAGAAGTACAAGCATAGGATAAAGGGCGGTGTCACCAACACACAACATGGGCTAATGTCATGGAAGGTATGCTCACTTGAAAAAGGTGGATGAGCACAAAATGACATAACATCATAACCCCCCATGGCACTTTATAACAGAGTGCGAGTACAAAAAACACACAAGGTGCTCAAAATCCCAGATATACAGAAGTAGGCACTTTATCTCAGTGCATTTACAGTGAAAATAATGCTACAGAAGAGAAGAACACAAGCTCAGAAGTCAGAAAGAAGAGTGAGCCAAAAGGTTAGAAGAAGAGATCCCAGGACCTGTAGAACCCAAGTAATCTGCCAAAGTGTGAAAGAGAAAATCTCAGAGGAGAGAGAACCTAGAGAAGAATCTAGAAAAAAGACCCCTACAACTGAATAGTTCACTGAACTAGCTTTTCGACGATATCTGGTTTGCCAAAAATGGAGTCCGAATGAGCCAGATATGGCTCCCGAAAGGCAAAACCAAACATCAAACTTTGACAGGAAAAAACACTGTCAAAAAAGAAGAGCCAAAAAACCTAATCACCATAATCAGAAAGAGCTCAGAAAGAGCTTTCTGACAATATAACGAAGTCCAAAAAAGGCCTACATATGCTCCAGATAGAGTGAAAAAGGTGAGAAGGGCCCAAAAAATCTCAAAATCCAGGTTTTAAGCCCTTGGGGCTAAAACAATTGTGCCCATGGGCGCATGGCATGCACAGGGGCTGAAACCGGAGCCTCTGGTCATCAATATGATTGCCACCAATGCAAAAGAGGGCCTGGGGGCTAAACAAACCCGTCGGGCGGTGCCAAAGGGCAGAGCGGAGTGGGGAGGAGGGCCGGTGGGCCACTGTGGGCGGTGCAGAGCTGGCAAGCCGCGGTGGGCGACGGCGGGGCCGGTGCTGGTGGGGGCTGGGAGGCGGCGGGGGCTGATAGAGCTACTGCAAGGCGGAGGGGGCCACAGAAGAAGAGGGCGCCAGGGGAGCCGCTGCCGGAGGAGCCTGGAGCGGTGGCGCCATTTTAAAATTGCAGCCCGTGCTTTGTAAAAAAGAAAAAACCTTTGAAAATTAGGTTTTTTAATTTTTTTAATTTTTTTTCTTGGTTTTTGTGTTTTACGGCACTGGAAACCAAAAAAAAATTTCCTCTAGAGTCCATATGTCCAAAATGGACAAGTTTTATATGTATTCTAGGGTTTTTGGGTGCTCTGAGCTCAATGGAGATGTCCATTTGAGCTCAAAGTGACCAGAAACAAAACCCAAAACAAAAATTACATGAAAAAACTCTGAAACCCTTGAAAACCTTCTATTTCTGGCACGCTTCAATGAAACACAAACAACGAGCAGCAAGAGAGCTCTGATACCATGTTGGATTAGGCTGAAAGCTAATCTCCCAATAACACTTGCATGCAAACCTGTCACATGGAAGAAGCAAAGACAAAAGACAAAAGAAGCTATGGAGGCCAAAAATCCAAAGACATCATATTCATGTTCAAAAAATGAATTTCAATTATGAACAAAAATGATTACAATACAATCTCCTTACTGAAATGCAAAGCGGTGAATCCTTATAAAAGCATACCAAAACCCTAAAGGGGAAAACCCTAAATAATAATGAGATGCCTAAGTTTAACTTAAGCGTAGAGTATAATAGACTAATAATTAAATAAATTAATTATTAGCTATAGTATGACTACTCTAACACATAGTTGGGACCAAAATATACAAGAGATATGCATCCAGATAGGATCGATCCAATCAACCATATGTTGCATCCAATGAAGAACACTCATTGAAACCCGTCGGTGACAACCTCAACCGAAACATACAAACTATCGGAGCACATCAACTGATATGCCAAATCTAGTCGGTTCCACAACAACCGATACCCCAGAGGCTAGAATAAGGATATGTTTACATCAATGAAAAAATTAATGATAATAGCATAGATCACATCAACCTTGAATTCTAATAGAAAAATTCCATCCAAGGGGTTCTAATCGAGTCCTCTTCAATTAAAATTCTTTATATTGAACCTTTCACAATTTAATTTTAAAAAATGCGCGATTTGAGGCAAAAATTAAGATGTCCTAGAAGTGGGATCCATTATCATGACAACACTCCCAATATCATGACATAATAAAGTCTCTTATTGGTTCTTTCTTACATTCTATGTAAACTAGACCAAACATGTGCCAGTTGGGAGATGTACTTTGGTAGCCAAGATTTGGGTCATTAAGGGAAAATTTATTATGTATATAGAAACATGCCTATATTTTTCTAGCTACCCATTATATCAATAGATATCCCTATTTTTTATTCCACCTAAGACATATTAAAATATTTATTAAGACACTATTACACTAGTAGAAGATCATTTGCAAATCACCACCAAATAAGTGTTGGAAATATATGTTTGGTTGTTATTGTCTGTATTCATTGATGTCAAACATTGTGGTCTAGAGGTATTTGTTGAAGGAATGTTCATATATATCTGGTGGTCTGGATAAGTCCGAAAGAAGTAAGGCTGTGTGTTGGACATGATAGTGCTACAGAACAGTGGAAGATAGGTATATATTATAGTGATCATGTGAGAATGATGTTTGTCAGTGCTTTAGTGTTATATTCTTAGGTTCAGAAGTTAGTGATTCAGTGACATAGATATACAATTAAAGATGACAATTTTTCAGTTATGTTTTCTGAAATATTTTCACTCTGAAAATAAAGGAGAAAGATGTGCAGAAGTGATTTGTATTGTATTTAGGTATTGGTCTTGGTTGTGGTGTTTTCTAGTGATCTAGAAACAGTTCTTGGTGATCCAGAAATAGTGTTACCAATGTTACCAAGTGATGCAATTATGACTAGTTTGTGTTCTAGTCTGGAAATGTGTTGTGATGGCTTCTATCACGGACAAATGGTAAGTGATATAGAATTAGAGGTGGAGTTTGGATCTCATCGTAGTGTGTGGAGGTTTGGAGACAACTAACAAGTGATGTGGTTCTTTGGACCATGTGATGCTACATATTTGTGATAACTATGGAAGTTGTTCTAGTTATTGCAGTTAAGGGATTAGGTTATGTGTAACAAGTTTGTGGTCTCCTCTCTCTCTTGGACTAGATCTTGCTTCATATTTTTGGTCAGGGTATTGCATTTAATGTTTATCTCTTATCTGGATGGATTCATGTTATGTGTGACCTATGTTTTGGTTTGGATGCTCTTGGCATGTGGTATTGTTATAATTTGTTGTTGAGATGGCCGACTTGTAATTTTGTTTTGGCATGGTTGACCTTGTTGTAATTTCCAATGACCTATCTTGTATATAAGTGTAGTGTATGCTTTGGAAAAATATAAGAGTGCATGAGTGATAAAGTGAAGATCTAGAAGAAGAGTTATAGAAGAGTATATTTTAGTTTATAAGATTGTTTTTTTGTGACTGTGGCAGAGAAGTCAAGGCCGAGATAATGTATTGCTAAGGTTGATAGAGTTGTGCAGGACAAATGCATTATCAGGAGCATTTATCTTTATCTATTGTGAAGAGTTGTATGTACCTTGTCCCTAGGATAGTGATTCTTGGGTGCACAAGTTCTTTTTTTTGTAGCTTTCTACTTTGGTAGTGAGCCTCTATTTGCAAGTCTAGAGAAGTGAGCTCCTATCTATGCTTGGTGTTGTATTGGTAGTGAGCCCTTGGTTGCAAGTCCGGAGTAGTGAGCTCCTACTATCTTTGTAATCAGATCATATATACAATGATTTATCTTTGTGAACAAGTGCTCACTGTGGCTTTTCCCATTTTGGGTTTTCCACGTATAAAAATCTTGGTACATTGATGTTTTGTTTTTTGCTTAATGGATTATGTGGTGAATATTCAAGATAGTTTATTTGTTAAGTGATATTTTGGTTTATGCTGATTCACCCCCCCCCTCCCCCCGCCCCTCTCAACATCTGGTGTGTGTTCAACAATAAGAGTCCTTTAGTAACATCATTTGGTGTGTATCTATTAACAATGTTAAAAGCTTAGTTGTTAATATTGAAAAGAACCCATAATACAACTAGTAGGGGCATGATTGTCAGTAACATAATGAGGTTGCTATTTGCGTTAAGAAATGTTTCAACAAAACTTTTGGTTTGCTCATGATTATTGTTGAAATAGATATTGCCCAACCATATGAAATGTCACATGATGAAAATAGAAAGACTAACAAAATTCATCCCTTGAAGATAAACAATGTATAGGGAAAATTTTTTGGTAAGAATATTGTAAAATAAACTTACAATTTTGATTTGACATAGCCCCAGCATTCCTTGAAAATTAATTCACGAAACAAGAAAATCAAAGGGGTCCATCTTCTTAGAGTCCAACCCTTGCAATGATGAAAACATTTTTCTATTCAAAACTATTTTAGTTGGGAAAAGACACCAAACTATATTTATCTTTTCTAAGGAACATATTTTCCTTCAGAATCCTAGGTAGGACATGAAACTATCTTTCTCCATCTAGTTGTGATGGGGTTAGGATTCCCAAATTTGGCAAGGGAAGAACACTCATTAGAAGAGGAGTTCTAGAAAATTAAGGCTTAGAAGCATCTGTGATAGACTCATTGTTAAGATAGAGAGGACATGGTTGTCACTCAATGTTTTACTTGTCATTTTCACTCATCTTGGTTGAGGAGATCTCATCGGTTTTGACGATTTACTATTAGCTTGAGTTTTTGGTTGATTTGTAGTTCTACCCTTGGTGGCAATTTGATGAAGGGACAACATAGAAATGGTAACCTATGGAATGTGGGCCAAATGGGAACTTTAGAGCCTATTAATTAGACACTACAAAACCTCTTGTCTAGGGATAAAAATGAGTAGTGAGTTGTTCACAAAGTAAAGGCCATGGTAGATGACTACTATAGACCTTATGGAAACACATATTGTCAATTAGTGTCAAAACACTTAGTCATCTAGTGTCAACCGAGCCAGCAAGCATTATGCAAAGTCCCGAGTGATCAGTGTTGCCCGAGTGATCAGCATTTCCCAAGTGACCAGCATCGCCCGAGTGATCAATATGACCCGAGTGATTCGCAGTATCACCCGAGTGACAGTTTATCACCTGAGTAGACTTTTGGACCCGAGTGACAGTTTGAAGTCGACCTTGCATATATTGTTAAATATCATTTTTTTTATTGCAAGCCGACTTACAAAGTTATTTGTTTGGATAAAGATATATATGTAAGACAATTTGTTTTATCCAAAGAATGTATGTATGGTGTATATGTATGAAATGTATGCATATGTATAAGACATGAGAATGGCAGTTTGATTAAAGAGAAGAAGTATTCAGGACAATAGAGTCTCATATATCACATTCAGGTGATTAGTTATATTCAGAAGGATCTTATTCAACAATCATAGTTGCACAGAGAAGATCATCAACTGGTTCATTCTCACAGGTGGATCAACAAAATCCTTTAACAAGGTGGACCTAACAGTCTTTTCTCTAAATCTCTTAACAAAGTTGCATTACTTATTGTATTGTACAAAATCCTTTGACAAGGTGGACCTAACAGTCCTTTCTATGTTCCTAACAAGGAAGACCATCATAAGTGGTCATTGTAAGCTCTAACAGGCTAAATTTATACTGAAGTACTAAATCTTGTGGGTATCATCCCCACCCCAGTTTTACTTTCTTTTGGAAGGTTTCTGGGTAACCAAATATTGTGTTATGTGTTGTGTATGATTCTTTACTTTCAAGTTCTATGCATGCAAACAAATAAGTTAATCTAATTGTGGATCAAAAGGATTAAGTTTTATTGGTTCCTGATTCACCCCCCCCCTCTCACCCCTCTCAGTCACTGGGCCCATCATATATTTTCAACAATTGGTATCAGAGTACTGGTTCTCTTATTAGAAGTTTAATAGCTTGAGAAAAGATCAGAGGCTATGGAAACATACAGACTAGAGAAAGCCATCAAGAATGAAAAGATAGATCTTAAAGTGGCCATGGATCAGATCATGAAACTTAAGGAGCAGCTATCTCTTTCCCTGAAAAGAAGAAAATAATTAGCAGTATAGATGAATGACAAGAACTATATAGAAGAAAGAATTGAATACTTTTGCAAGGACAAAAGTTCTGAAGAAGCTGATGCAGCCATTGAAGACTTACTTACAAAGAATCTCACTTTACATGAAGAAGTCAGAAAGTTGAAAAGAGAATGGGAAATTCACTCAATAAGAAAATGTGAATTTCATGTAACTAAAGATAAAGTAGAAGATGAGAGAAATATATCACAAGAAGATAAAAGAATGCTGAGTACAAGATCAGAAGAAAAATAAAATGAAATCCAACACTTGTCACTTCAGAAAATTGATTTGGTAAGTTGACTCAACAATGCAACACATGAAGTTGTCAATCTAAGGATAGAAAATGAAAGACTGCAGAATAATCTCAATACTGAAAAGAAAACAAATGAAAGTATGATGAATTCACAAACTAGCATGGATCAGGAAATAGAATTCAGACATCATGGATAGACTGTATTAGGTTATACTAAACAAGGTGAATCCTCATAGCAAGGAGCTCAAAAGAACAACAAGCCTACATGAAATCATTGTGGTAAGTTGGGGCATACATCAAATAAAAGTTGGAGCAATGGAAAGTCAAAATTTAATGGTAAATGATACAGTTGTAACAAACATGGACATAGAGCAAGTGAATGCAAAGAGAAACCTAAGTTTGAAGGAAAATGCTACAAGTGCAACAAACAAGGTCATAGATCTTCTGAATGCGGAACTAAGAAGTGGAATCCTGCTGAACAATTAGCCAAGACAATTTTTGGTTGGGATTACAACACATGGTACAGATGTTGTCATTGTGGTGAATATGGACACATTGGTGCAAATTGTATGAAGACTCACTTCAGAAAAGGGATCCTACTAAGAGATGTTATGTGTGTAAGCAAATCGGTCATCTAAGCAAGGATTGTATGAATAGAGAAAAAGTTGATACTAGTTTTGAGAATGGAAAAGCCAAAGTCTCATAAATCAGAACTCAGATGAGCAAGAAATGGGTAAGGAAATCCTAAGATAATTTAGATCAAAGCAATGAAGGATCTAATGACACCCTAAATAGTGAGCTGGGTGGATCTACCATTACAAAATAAGAATGTAAGGAGATGACTGGAACTGTGCAATACAAGCCATCTTACATCAATTCCAGATAAGCTAGCAAGTCTAAATATGCATATTGATGCATGAGGACATAATATAGTTCTACCTGAGTCAGAATGTTAGTAACACCTGAGCTACTCTAGCTTAACCGAGCTAACTCAGGCAATATTGATAATTGGAAAGTTGGTTTCACCCGAGCTTCTGAGTGAATCTTGGAGAAACACCCGAGTCATGCCAGCTACTATGTACGAAGCATTTAATGAAATACTCTAATGGTTGAAAATATCTTATAAATGAAGGATTGTAAAGATTTTTTCTTACAAAGTTTTCAGTTTATAGATCAATTTAGAGCCCTTAGCGATTTAGTGCGAATTTGTGATTGAAAGTGAAGTTTGATCATTTCGTCCGAACAATATGGCATCCACTTATAGCGGAAAGGTCAAGAAAGGTTCTGAGATGTTGGTAAGAAATGCAATTCGTGATCCTCCAGTGTTTAAGCTTCATCTAGCAATTGCAGAGGAGATAGACTCGATGGGAGTGCATTCTCTAATTCCTCCGAAAGTGTTATTGGTTAACGACATCCGAAGCTTCTATCACTGCAACATACAGGAGCTTGGAACCATTGAGATGAACAAAGCATATGATGAATTATGTACAAATGGGAGTCTGAAGCCCAAGCATAAGCACCTCGAAACCAAGGGTTTAACACACCCCCAGATTCAGGGCATTCCAAATATTGAACAAAAACATAGAAGATGTAGTTCAGCATGCCACATTAGTGTGGAAATCAATATTTGAGATAAAAGAAGATAATGTTAAGGTAGAAACACTGAGTACAGACCCTCCAAAATAGGAAAATACTGATACATTACCCGAGGTACAGACTATTGAAGTTCAATGTTGAGAAGATTGCGGTAGAGGTAATGACATCATTACCCCAATCTCCTATCCATAATATAGTACCTCCGAACAAGGACAAGGTTGCAGAATCCACATCTGAACAAGCAGAAACCAAGCAACAGGCTCTACTTACTACTGAGCCAAGCATACCCGAGTCACAGAAAGACAAGGTAGATATCTCTACTGCCAGTATTGACTCATCGGTTAACTTTGATTTAGCAATTGGTACTGAAAAGGTCAATGACCTAATTGGAATGAATACTGAGGAAAAGGATGAGGAAGGTAAAGGTAAGGAAATTGATCCTTCATCGAGTCCTAAGTCAAAAGGAAAAGAAAAAGTAGTAATTACTGATGAGATAGATCTTGATAAAGAAATTGTGATTCCAAATTGGGATCAATCCAACTTATCTGTAGAACAAATGGATATTTTGGGAGAATTGTGGAAGAAAAGAGCTACACAACAGAATCTCTGAAAGGAAAGGCAAAGGAATAAAGTACTTGAAGATGTCAAAGGCATATTTGTAGATGCAATGTAGATTGAAGTCAATGAGAGTGACTCGATAATGGACCAACTTATTGAAATTGTCCACAAGTTCAACACAGATATGAATGGTCAAGAGAGCTTACTCGAGAAAGAAGAAAAGAAATTTGAGAACAAGGTTCTAGAAAACATTGCAAAGAAGATTGCAATTGCTGTGACCAATGTGGTAGCACTGTTTGTAAAGTTAAGTGGCACCTCTAACTTTACTATGGAGATCAAGAACAAGGTAGTGAAGATTGATGCAGACATGAAGGAAAGTGCAAGGCAGTTAGCACTTGACCCGGGCACTAGTTCAACTCACTTCATGAAGATCAAGTATCTTACCAATCTACAGGCTGAATTGTTGAGAGAAGAAGCTAGAACTAGAGAATCACTTACAACTATACAAAGCCAACTCCTACCACACATGGATGGAATGCAAAAACACATAACACATGCAAAGACACTCATTCATGACAATAATTTCTTAGTTGCCTAGCTAATGAAAGAGTTGTCTGCAGAGCTGCAAATTGAATTGCACATCATGAAGGTGCTACAGGACAATTGGGACAACACTTTGTCTCAGATTTTGAAGGTACATAGTGATTTCCTATCCTACTTTGGAATAACCTTGTAAATATCACTTTTGGCATTTTTGTCAAAAACAAGGGGGAAATATCATTATATTGTAATTAAGGGGAAATATCATTGAGGAAACACATGTACAACGAAACAATATAGAAAATATACTTTACAAAAACAATTTTTGAAAAACACAAAAACAATGTCAAAACTCGAGCAGACAATAAGGGGGAGTTTTGACATATCAGATACAAAATTCAATGATAAGTGTTTCTGTCACTAATGCCAAAGGGGGAGATTGTAGACCTTATGTCAAGGCATATTGTCAATTAGTGTCAAAACACTTAGTCATCTAGTGTCGACCGAGCTAGCAAGCATTATGCAAAGTCCCAAGTGATCAGTGTTGCCCGAGTGATCAACACTGCTTGAGTGATCAGCATCGCCCAAGTGATCAGTATGACCCGAGTGATTTGCAGTATCACCCAAGTAGACTTCTGGACCCGAGTGACAGTTTGAAGCCGACCTTGCATATATTGTTAAATATCATTTTGTTTATTGCAAGCCGACTTACAGAGTTATTTGTTTGGATAAAGATATATATGTAAGACAGTTTGTTTTATCCAAAGAATGTATGTATGGTATATATGTATGCATAAGTATAAGACATGTGAATGGCAGTTTGATTAAAGAGCAGAAGTATTCAGGACAACAGAGTCTCATCTATCACATTCAGGTGATCAGTTATATTCAGGAGGGTCTTATTCAGCAATCATAGTTGCACAGAGCAGATCATCAACTGGTTCATTCTCACAGGTGGATCAACAAAATCCTTTAACAAGGTGGACCTAACAGTCCTTTCTCTAATTCTCTTAACAAAGTTGCATTACTTATTGTATTGTACAAAATCCTTTAACAAGGTGGACCTAACAGTCCTTTCTATGCTCCTAATAGGGCAGACCATCAGAAGTGGTCATTGTAAGCTCTAACAAGCTAAATTTATACTGTAGTACTAAATCTTGTGGGTATCATCCCCACCCCAGTTTTACTTTCTTTTGGAAGGTTTCTGGGTAACCAAATATTGTGTTATGTGTTGTGTATGATTCTTTACTTTCAAGT
>MU228082.1:841270-855401 GCA_018584345.1 Thuja plicata
GTAACCAAATATTGTGTTATGTGTTGTGTATGATTCTTTACTTTCAAGTTCTATGCATGCAAACAAATAAGTTAATCTAATTGTGGATTAAAAGGATTAAGTTTTATTGGTTCCTGATTCACCCCCCTGCCCACCCCTCTCAGTCACTGGGCACATCATATATTTCCAACAGACTACATCTTCATGTTTGGCTTCAACAAAGTGAAAGATGAATAAACCTTTTGTTAAATGCTAGAAGGCATCCAATTTAACCCTGTGTGGAACTTATGCAATGTTTATCTAGTAATGTAACGACTTTTAGATGACACATACCTATCCCATTAACCAATGAGTATAAAATACTCAAGTCATTTACATTTTTTTAATTAAAATCAAACATCAAGGATTCATCTTATGGATTAGTAGAAGATATACCTTGCATAATCTTTTAGGGACAAACTTGCAAGATTTCTTCAATGGTGGCATTGCTCACTCCAATTCCTCATGTTTTAGCATTAACAACCAAAGCAAAAGACTTGAATGCCACTAAAAGGACCGTCGTAAGGTTATGAAACTCTCAAACTACTACAATATGTATTAGACAAGATAACATAACAACTAGAACAAACAAAAGACACCTACATACAAACCAAAACCAACCTCACTTACCTACCCAAAACTCATTTGATTATTTTAATAACTTGAATAATATAAATCATCTTGATAAAAAGGGGGCCATTCAAGCTCTAGCATAGCTTTTGAAATTTCGTAGTAGTTTATCTCCTTTGCCTAGGCCCCATTCTACCCAATTTGATAGGTCCCATTTCGCTTATTCTGATGGTAATTTGGCATCCCACTTTAGATCAAATGATTTTAAATTCTAATAACCCAAAACTAAGTATTACTATAATTTCTCTTGAGTAACTGTAATGCCGTTTGTAATAAGGTAATTCAATCCAAATTGTTATACTTTACTTGTTAGTTGAGCATCGGTAAGGAAAATTCTGATAAACTGATTTTCCAGGTGCAATTGATGAAATGGGTCACACTTGTCGTCTTGAGTTGACAACTGATTTGAAAAAAAAAAAGAGGAAAAGAGGAAAATCTCATTACATGCCTAGCTAAATTCCCCTCCAAATTTTAATTCAATGATGCCTGGATTTCCTGTTTTTGTTAAAGATTATCATGTCTGATAATGAAAGCATGATTATTGCGAAAGCAAAGATTATGGTGGTGGTTCATGACTGAGACACATCAGTCTGCATACGTTTATATTGGTGTATATACAGAGAAGGACGGTGATGCCGCACCTTTTGCAAAAGCCCAATTCAAAACCTCTGTATTCACTTCAAAGAGCTCAGTATGTGTAATGTGTATAAATAAATGAGGTAGGGTATTCTGTTAAAGAAAGTTAATGGATACTGTTACTTTGTCAAAGTTTAAACACCCAACCTCCCTCTGACAAATTCAGTTCTTTCCAAGCTTTAGTATTTCCTAGTCTTTCTTTGACTCATTCCTTTCCCTTTATTCCTTCCTTTGAGTGCCCGATTGCCTCTTCAAATTCCTCTCCTTCTACCCCTCCAATCATACCAATCTGAGTCGAAGGAGTTTGTTCTTGCCTCTGCAACTTGCAGACATACAAGAGAGTTTTGATTGTTTTCTGTTACCTGGTCTTGAAGGTCTTGTTCAGATTTTACATTTTTCAGATTCTTTTACACTGCCCATATATGTGTATAGCTATTAGGATTGATAGATCTTGAGCTGATTTTTTTTGTCTGTTAGATTCATACCCACCATTCCGATTTTGCTGTACAGTTGCTGAAGAGATTATTGATTTTGGAGTAGACCTCCTGCTCCTATTGCATCCATAAGCTATCAAAACCTTCTGTCTCTATTGAGTAGTCATGGCTTCCAATGGTTTTGCCAAGGTTTTAAAGCGAAATTCATGGAGACTGACCACAATATTGGTGTACGCAGTACTTGAATGGATGCTAATATTGCTATTGCTGATTAGCGCTCTGTTTCAATACATAACCACAAAATTTGCTAGTTTTTTCGGTTTACAACCGCCTTGCCTATGGTGTTCTAGATTGGATCATGTCCTAGAGCCAAAAGAGCCCGACTTCTATAGAAAGCTCATATGCGATCGCCATGCTCAGGAGATTTCCTTGTTAGGTTATTGCCGAAACCACAGGAAATTGGCAGATGCTCATGGAATGTGTGAGGATTGTGCATTTTCAATGTCCACTCATTGCTCTGCAGAAAACAATGAAAGCAAGCCGCGCTGGATCACATGTATGTCAATGGTAGCAGACATGAGCTTTGATCTGCCAAAGAAAACAGTTGCCAAGGGATTGCTTACAAATGGTGATGATGATGAGTTCAAGCCACGAGGTGCAGAGCCAGACGAGAAACCAATGAATGGCTGGGTAAGTGAGGAACTGTGCACTTGCTGTAATGCTCCTTTGGTTCATAAATTTTATTCCCATAATATTTTCAAAACTATTTTGTTCGATGGGAACGAGGAGTCGATTCTCAAATCCCAATGGAATACATTAGATTATGCTGGGAATGGTCTAGAAAGAGCATTCGAGGGTGAGGATGGATTGAAAAGACAATCTGGCTGTGTCTGTGGAGGCACCCAGGTCAAGATCTCAGAGGTGTTTGTGAATTCTCCCAATGAATCTAGTACTGTTTCATCATCATCTGTAACGCTCCTATCGGATGATGAAACAGACACAAGAGAGGAGAAGGTGGACAGCAACTCAATTGACCTTGAAGAAAACACTAAGGATGTTTCTGAAACCCATTGTAGTGAAGCACCTGAAGAGGTTCAAATTGAGCCTAGAAGTCTTGAAGTTTTTCAGGATGATGTTGATTCTGCAGTGACCCAGACTGATATCTTTGTTGATAAGAGAATAGCATATCCTGAAATTGCCACACAAGAATGTGCAATGGAACCTGATGTGACAGTTACAGAAATGGCAATCGAGGACACAGCCAATGATCAGGTCACCAAGAGGTTAGCCTTCGTTGAAGAGCCTCTTGAGTCGAATTCTGAAGGAGCTACAGAAGACGTGGAGGGTTTAATTCAAGCATCTGCAGATGTGGGGAATCAAAATGAAGAATCCATAGAAGACGCGGCCAATCAAAATGAAGCATTTATAGAAGATGGAGGGGATCAAAACGAAGTAGCTGCTGCGGACAGTACTTGCAACAGCTTGCAATCAGAGGAGATTGCACCTGAAGTCGTCGCAAATGGCTTGGATGATGGAGATGAATCAGACCCCCAAACGACATGTTCTGTGGACCTCCTGCCAAAATCTTTTGAGGTGTCTCCTGATGCTGATGACATCCCCGTGGAGATGGAACTAGCTGAAGAAAGAGATTGTGTTGCTGTGATAGAACAAGGGGGCAATGCTACAGAAATCACCAGCGAGGATTACACTGAACTTCCACTGGAGGACACTATTGCTGTTTCTGAGCCTTCCCCGGTGAATAGAGAGGATCAGACTGCCTCTCTGAATAGTGAAAGGGGTGCTGATGAAACCCAAGATTTAGAAGATTCAGAAATAGATGGGATAATTGGATCAGAAGCTGATCCTCCTTCACCTGAAATAGTTACAGAACAGCCTACAACGTCTATTGAAATTGGCATTGAGGAAACAACATCCGCTGATGTTGTAACTGAAGATGCAACATCCACTGATGTTGCCACTGAAGAAGAAACATCCACAAATGTTGCTACTCAAGAAGCAACACCCAATCTTGTTGTGACTGAAGAAGCAACAATGGAGATTTCTGAAGGTGTGGACGTGGATTCTAGAAGAGAGGAGATTGATGAAGGTAGATATCAAGTTGTGGTAACAGTTTGCTTTTTTCTTTTGCTGAACCTTTTTTGATTAATAGTTTTTGGTCGATTATCTTGTGGTGTTACCCCACTATCCTAGATAATCACGGTCTTTCCATGATCCCTTGCTGTTGAATTTTCTTCTTGTACTGTTTTGTATTTATATGGAAGATCAAGAAATGGAATTAACAATAAGGGAGATTTATTACTATTTGTTTGCAGTCTCCGAGTACATTGATGTGACAACCAGAGAAGATAATGGACCTGCAGCAGGAGACCTGAATGACATATCTATCCAAAATTTGGATCAGAATAGCACTGAGGCTGGTCATCAAGAGCACCACGAAGCTGACAAAATGGATGAAGACAGAGCCTCTGAAACACCAAGGTCCATAGAGGGTCTTCAGTTTGTACATAAAAGAATGCTAATTGATAGGAAGGAATCTAGTCCAGACTCTCTTGATGGAAGTATTATAAGTGAAATCGATGGAGAATTTGAAGCTGATCGCCTGAAGCGTGCACTAGAGGCAGAACGGAAGGCTCTGAATACTTTATACTCAGAGTTGGAAGAAGAAAGAAATGCTGCAGCAGTTGCTGCAAATCAAACTATGGCTATGATCACAAGGCTACAAGAGGAAAAAGCAGCAGTACAAATGGAGGCCCTGCAATACCAAAGGATGATGGAGGAGCAATCTGAATATGATCAGGAAGCTTTGCAACTGTTGAATGAGATTCTTGTGAAGAGAGAAAAAGAAAAGCAGGAATTAGAGAAGGAACTTGAGCTTTGCAGGAGGAGATTGCTACAGTATGAAGCAAAAGAGAGGAGAATGGAGAAAAAAATGAAGACTTATGAAAGTGAAAGACCAAGTTCTGCAGAGAAAGGGGAAGAAACACCAGACAATCAATCTTGTAGAAATAGGACATCTTCAAGCTCTTCCCTGAGCGATAATAGCGATGATGTCTGCTCTGATCCTAATGATGTCAATGATCAATTGGAAGCAGGGGAGAGCAACCAATATACCCCATCTGATTTGATCATGAGCGTGGGAAGAGGGTATGTTGATACAGAACAGAGGACTAGTTTGGATGAGTCACTGGTTGATTTTGAGGAGGAAAGGATATCAATTTTGGAGCAATTAAAGGTTTTGGAGGAGAAGCTTCACACATTTGCCAATGATGATCAAGCTGGAATGGCTCATCCAGAGGCAAATGGAATAGATGATAACATGGAAGGGACTGAAGAAGACAAAGAAACTGTGGAAACAATGAATGGCAATGGAACTCTTTCTGCTAGGAGAGTAGGAGGAGGCAAAGGAAAAAGGCTTCTTCCTCTGTTTGAAGCCACAAATGTTGAAGAAGATCCATTGTATGATGCAGAAGAGCTGTCCTTAGCAGATCGGTCTAATGACTGGCATAATGTTTCTATGGTTGTAACAGACAACAATAGGCTTCTTATTGAAGAAGAAGTGTACAATTTATATGAGAGATTGCAGGCTCTTGAAGCTGATAGGGAGTTCCTCAAACACACTATAAAATCACTGAGAAAGGGTGATGAAGGTATGAAACTTCTTCAAGAAATTGCTCAACACCTACGAGACCTCCGAAGGGTAGAACTTAAAGCCAGGAGCTTCAGTGATCTCATGTAGTCAAGTACTGTTCTCCTATCAAGAAAGGTAACAACTCTCCCTGCTGTTATCCTCACCTTCTGTATGTTTAACATGTAATCTTAAACAATAGTGGAACACCTTGCTTTGTTTCCTTCAAACCATGTGCTAGCTCTCCTGTTCCATAGCCAAAATACTTTTATTTCTGGGACATGTTTAATTTGTGAAGAGGAATTTCAGGTCCTCAATATCCACAGAGAAGAAAAACACCCATCAGTTGAGTGTTTGTCATTTAGACTGCTAGCAATCTAAGGTGAATTGTGCTTCTAAGCCTCACTAGTGCAATGAGCTGATTCATTTTCCAATTCACATAGTTTTTATTGTTCAGTGTCAAGAGACTTATACTAAGTACTATACTGTGGACATCCATTAGTTAGGTACAACCCAGTGAACTAACTGAACCAGATGTACCCTCTTACTTCCTCACAATGAGCTTTGGATTCAGAATTATGCATTTTTTGCTTTCAAATCTAGTTGTACTTTGATTCTGGGCATTATAATTGCAATGAACTAATCTGTCTTCATCTTAACAGGTCAGTGTTCTAATGATCCTGCAGCCTGAAAATTGTGAAACCAATCAGATGTTATCCTTAAACATTATAGGTGATATTGAACAAAGGGAGATGCTGGATGGCTGATTGTTTTGCCTATATTCACAGCATTACTACAGCAAAAGCTATCAGGTTGACATTGAACGTCCATCGGAAATACAAGTGCAGATGCAGCTATGCCAACAATGCATTGAACATCAGAAGAAAATGGTGATTGATTCATGGCTTTTTGCTGAATGAGTCTTATTATAACAGGTTTTGAGATGTTTTCATACAAAGGTTTGTTTGAGGTCAGAAATGTTTACAGCAAAGTTAGGGTCTGGTTTTTTGGGTGGGCCCCTTTTCTTTTGTCTAAGTATATATACAAGGGATAGTTATTATCTCCACTGTAACCCATTCTGTGCAGTTGTGGTAATGGACATTTACCACAAGTGTGAGATGTGTGTAGTACTTATAGAGCCTCACAATATTCATTGGAGGCAAATCAATTATTATAATATTGTAGGGGGAGGGGTTGATGAAGAATGGTTGCCATTTTTCAGAGTGAGCAAATTGTGGAATTGATTTCTTTCAAATAAAGGTTCTTTTAGTTGGACCAATAAATGTCAGTTTGTGGCTATTTCATAAGTCTATTGTTAATATTAACAACATTTTATTACAAAAACTTTGCAAGATACCTTTTTCTCCTTTAATGGATATATTGCACCTTTAAGGAATGAATGCTTTAATAAAAAGAATGGTATTCATACTTTTAAGGTAAAGAGTGACATTCATCTAGTTTTAATTGATTTTTTTAAAAATAAAATATATTAATGTCTTTTTCTTCTTTAATGTCTTATACTAGTTAATTTGTTGTATCTTTAAGGTAAAGAGTGTCATACTTATATTTATATGATTTTAATTGATTTTTTAAATAAAATTATTACAATGTATAATGATGTATTTTTAGGGTAGAAAAATTTAGTAAAGGCTATCTAATTAAAAATAAATAAAAGAGCTATTTTTTTTTCTAATTATTTAGATTGAAAGTAATGAATTTACAATAAAATTAAATACCAAAGTTAATTTTAGAAATAGTACACAAAAATGTTATAAATTTGAAAAAAAAAATAGATAAGGGTACTTAGTTATAGATGTGAGACATGAGACTGAGAAATGACTTATATTTGTGGCCTTGAATTTGATGTGTTTCAACTTGACATATGCAATTATCAATCCAATGATTATTTTCTTTATAATTTGTTTGCCTTTAATTCTATGGATATAGGGGTGCTAAAGAGTAGTAGTATAATTCGATACGCTAGGATGGACTATCTCTTCCCACTTTGGACCTTTACCAAACCTTTGGATCATTTTAACAATTTCAAATAGGTTTGCAAACATGCTAAGTAGAATGCAAGTGCTTAGATGCATCCTTACTGAAATGTCCCTTTGTTGAAATGGGATTTATTAATAAATTACACACACACACAATTTAGTTGAGTTCAATGAATGGTCAAAAGGCATGAATTACAAAGTTGTGCCCCCCCTCAAACATGAGATATAAAAGGGAGATAACAGGACTTCATTTGAAGGGGAGATATGCTAGAGGAAGGAAGAAAGAATGTAGGAAAGTAATGAAGAAAGCATTAATGGAAGAAGAAATGAATATGAAGATAAGGAAGTGACTCTTTCAAAGGGGCAACGATGATGAAGGGTTATGACCCTTCCAAAGGGTGATAGCTGTGAAAGGTTGTCACCATTGTGAAGAGGTGTGACTCTCCCTCACCTTGGAGGATATAAAGGGGATAAGATTGTTGATGACAATTATTCAATTGTGTATTGTCATTGATGTTTACACAAATGTCTAATCCTATCTGAGCACAGTCAGTGTCTGTCGAGCTCTCTCGGGCATTGAAGATGACCAAAGTGTTTTTTAGTTCTAACCGAGTTCACTCGCGCATTATAGTGTTGGTCGGGCATTGAAGGATCTCAGTATTGACCGAGCAAAACAGTTAGTGTTAGCCAACTAATAGTGGATTATATTTTATGGATAATTAGTTATATGCATCCGACAAACATGAGTTTTATTATTTATTTGGAAGGATATCAAGGCCGACTTGACAAGGCTTAACATATATATGTAAGGTCAAGTTTGGATTGAATTGAGAGAGATAATAGTGGTGATGTGGAATTGCATGTGAAGTGTGATATGAAGAGTGAAGGCAAAATCAGATGTGATTCTGATTGAAGACAAAATACAAAGGACTACAACAGAATATCTGACCAGTGAGGATCAAGTACTTAATCCAGGATAGAGATCTAAATTAGCAAAGACAGTTGCTTATCAAAACAGGTCAATCCATTGTTACTCTCTAACAATTGTAGCAGTGATAAAATCTCTTAACAGAGTAGACTTAATAGTCTTTTGTAAATCCTCTAACAAGATGACATTTCTACATTGAAGTGTTTGAAGGCCTTTCACAAGGCCACTCCTTATAGGGTGATTAAATCCTCTAACTAGGTCACACCTAACAATGTGTTATTGTAACCTTTAAAATGGTTGGCTCCTAACAGGGCTCACTTCAGAAGAGTGAAAAATAATGACTAGTTTCTATTGATGGTTTTTCCCATATTGGGTTTCCACGTTAAATCCTGGTGTTATCTGTGTACATTTTATTTTCTTTATGATTTATGTTTCTACAATTAATTACTAAAGATAATCACAGTTAATATCTTAAGATTTGCTATGTTAACCGAGTGACAATGAAATATCTATGTTAACCGAGCAATAGTGATTGATTTGTTTAAGACATCTAAGAGACTTGGATTTGTTTTTGTGGTAACTGATTCACCCCTCCCCTCTCAGTTACTCAACTCATTTTCAACAATTTGTATTAGAGCTGCAAGTGCTTACAGGTAAGGTTTAAAGGCCTAAGCTAAAGATCAGAGATATCTTACAGAAGGGAGATCCCTAAGCTCAACAAGGACAACTTTGATACATGGAAAGATCTTATGAGGCTACATCTATCTACTATTGGAGATACTGGCTTGCAATTCTTGGATCACAAGTATGTGGAACCATTGAGACCTATGTCTGTGGATCAGATGGTGGAAATGAAGTATCATAACATAATGATGATTGATATAGCCTCTGCACTCAGCTATTCCAAATTTGATGAAGTCAAGGACTACCCTACTACCTTTGATATGTGGAACAAACTGCATGATATCTATGGAGGAGATGCAAATGTAAAGAGATCCAAAGCAGAAAGTCTTAGAGGTCAATTTGATATGATGAAAATGAAAGAAGGAGAGGACATTACAAAATATAGTGAAAGAATGAAGAAAAGTGTCAGTGCCATCAGAACTGCTGGTGGAGCAACTGAAGACACAATAGTGGTTAGCAAGGTATTAAGAACTTTACTTCCTATCTATGCAATTAGAGTTTCAACTATTCAAGAGATGAGATGCAGTAATGGTATAACTCTAGATGGATTGATTGGAAGATTATCAGCTTTTGAGTTGGATAACTTTGATAATTATTCTCCTAATCCTAGCAATCTTGAGTCAGCATTCAAAGCTAAATTAAACCTTGGAAAGATGAAAGAAAAAAGATTGACAGTGATAGTGATGATGAGGATCTGGAAATCATTGAAGCATTACTTGCAAGGAGAGATGCAAAAGGAAAAGGACAATACAAAGGAAGACTAGCATTGATTTTCTTTTCATGTGATGAGGTTGGTCACATTGCTGCTAAATGTCTGAACAAGGAAGACAAAGGTGAGAAAAAGTTCAACAAGTATAAAGGCAAGAAAGATTACAAAAGCTACAAAAACTACAAAGACAAAAGTAAGAAATCTTGTTATATTGCTAAAGATTCTGATAGTGATGGAGATGAAGATGAAATGGTTTTCATTGCTATTAAGGATGAGTCAGATAGTGAATACAATGAAAAGACAACACTATATTCTCATATTAGCAAGAATGACACCTGAATAATTGATAGTGGTTGTTCTCACCACATGACTGGTGATAAAACCAAATTTGAACATATTGAACACTATGATGGTGGGAGTGTCAGTTTTGGGAACGATGAACCCTGCTATGTAAAAGGTAAAGGCTGTATTACTCTTATAGAAGGAATCAAATGTGATAATGCTTATTGGGTTGAAGGACTAAGGCATAATCTAATAAGTGTGGCATAACTCAATAACATTGGTTTCAAGGTAGAATTCATGAATGGTAAGGCCAAACTCCTGGATGGTAGAGGAAACCTAGTTGGAACTGGCAGGCAAACAAAAGGTAATCTATTTTATCTTGATCTCAATGAAAGTTCATGTTTTATTGCACAAGTAGAAGAAAGTTGGTTATGGCATAAAAGGTTGTGTCATGTGAACTTTGACAACTTGATCAACATAAGTAAGAACAAAAGAGTAAGAGGTATTCCTGTTCTGAAGAAACCTGAACTAGCAATATGCAAACAATGTCAAATTGGGAAGATGGGAAAAACAAGCTTCAAGAGAAAGAACTACAATACATAAGAAGTATTAGAATTGGTGCATACTGACTTATGTGGACCAATTGGAAAAACAAGTTACACAGGTGAGAAGTACTTCATTGTATTTCTTGATAATCATTCCAGGAATGATGTCTGTTATGTTTCTCAAAGACAAATCAGAAGCCTTTCAGAAGTTCAAATGGTACCTAGCCAGAGTTGAAAAAGAAATAGGAAAGAAACTTAAATGCTTAAGATCTGACAGAGGAGGAGAGTTCATTTCTAATGAATTCAACGAGTTCTACGATGAAAGAGGAATCAAAAGACAAGTATCTGCCCCAGGTACACCACAACAGAATGGTACAGTAGAAATAAGGAATAGATCCATTATGGATTGTGCAAGAACCTTGATGATTGAGAAGGATGTTGCTACCAAATATTGGAAGGAAGCCATTAGCACTGCAATTCACACCTTGAACCAAGTTCAACTAAAGAAAGGTATTGAGAAGACACCTTTTGAATTATGGTATGGCTATAAACCTAATGTTCATTATTTTAAAGTTTTTGGAAGTAGATGCTACATCTTGAAGGAATCAAGAAATGGAAAATTTGATGTAAAAAGTGATGAAGGTATATTCCTAGGCTACTCCAGCAAAAGAAAAGCATATAAATGCTTAAATCTTACTACTCATAAATTCATAGAAAGCATGCATGTAAAGGTCGATGAGTTTGCAGAGAAAAATGAAGAACAGAGTAGTAAAGAGCCTGAAGACTACATAAAATTTGTGTATTATGAACCTGATACTATACCTAAGACACATGCAATGGTGCTTGGACAACAAGCATGTCAACCACTGAATTCATCTGCACAAACTTTGTTACAACCTGTGCAACCAGTGATGCTAACTAAAGAAACTGAGTCACAAACAGAGGAACCGAATCTCAAACTGAAGAAACCGAGTCACAGACAGAGGCACCCGAGTCACAGACAAAGGTACCCGAGTCACAGATAGATACACCCGAGTCTCAGATAGTGGAACCCAAGTATCAGACAAAATAACAAGATAAAATATTTGAGCATGGTGAACATAGTGGAGCAAGGCCAGAATCAAAGAGGAAGGATCTTGTACTTTCTATTTATATGTTAGAAGGCATCATGCACCTGAACAAATAATTGGAGATAAGCCAGAAGGTGTAATGACAAGGAGCAAGATAAAAGGTACATGTTTACTTAGTGAAATTGAACCTAGAACTATTAAAGATGCATTGAATGATGAGATCTATATTGAAGCAATGAATGAAGAAATTGAGCAAATAGAAAAGAACAAAACCTGGACTCTTGTACCTAGACCAAAAGGTAAGAATGTAATTGGTACTAAGTGGGTTTTCAGAAACAAGATGAATGAGAATGGTCAAGTTTCTAGAAACAAAGTTAGAATAGTATGTAAAGGATATTCTCAAGAAGAGGGTATTGACTATGGAGAGACTTTTGCTCCTGTTGCAAGACTTGAAGGAGTCAGAACTCTTCTGGAATATGCTGCACATAAAGGATTCAAGGTATATCAAATGGATGTAAAATATGAATTCTTGAAGAGGAAGTCTACATTGAGCAACCTAAAGGTTTTATAGAACCTAACAAAAGGAATATGGTTTTCAAAGTGCACAAAGCATTGTATGGACTGAAGCAAGCTCTGAGATCCTGGTATGAAAGACTGCATGGCTACTTGATAAGTATTGGATTTCAAAGAACTAATGACAATAATATCTTGTACATCAAAGAAGGACCTCAGAATAAGATACTATTAGCAGAAATATTTGTTGACATATTGTTCACTGGATATGATGATTTATGTAGAGCATTCTTGGAAGCTATGAGTAAGAAATTTGAGATGTCTATGTTTGGTGAAATCAAATTCTTTGTTGGCTTACAAGTTTATAAGATGAATGATGGTATCTACATTACTCAGTCTAAATACATAAAAGAGATACTGAATAAATTTGGGATGGAAGACTCTAGACCAGTTGGAACACCTATGCCTACTGGATATAAGCTATCTAAGGATGATGATTCAAAGGAGGTAAATCAGACTACATAGAGATCCATGATTGGAAAACTTCAATATGTTGTTCACGCTAGACCTGATATTGCATTAGAAGTCGGTATTGTTGCAAGGTTTTCAACTAATCCTAGAGAGAATCATTTGATGGCTATCAAAAGTATTCTGAGATATCTTAAGGGTACTGAAGATTATAGATTATGTTATAAGAAAGGAGGAAACTTTTATTTGAAGACTTTTACTGATGCTGATTAGGCAAGAAGTGTTGATGACAGAAAGAGAACAAGTGGAGGAGCACTATTTCTTGGAAAGAGGTTAGTCTCCTGGACAAGCAAGAAACAAAACTGCATTTCTCAATCTACAACAGAAGCTGAATATGTTGCTGCAGTAGTGAATTGTTCAAACATCATATGGTTCAAACAATTATTTTTAGGTATGAAGGTGGAAATCAAAGAACCTATCATTATCTACTGTAACAACACCAATGCTATTAACATTTCAAAGAACCCTGTGATGCATACCAAGACTAAACATATTGCAATTAAATATTATTTCTTGAGGGAATTAGTTCAGAACAATGAAGTAAGATTGGAATATGTGAATACTAAAGAAAAAATTAAAGACATATTCACAAAACCGCTACCTAAGGATGCATTTTTGTATCTTAGAGGAAAGCTAGGGGTAATTCCCCTAACCAAGGCTCACTAAAACACAGTTTAGTGATGCATCAACCAAGCTACAAAATAAACTTAGCATGTTGATGTAGTTATTTAGAGCTTATTGCATATGAATCCGTACATATAGGTACATTACAATTTCATTGGATATGTCAGTTGGTGTCTTTGGCATGGGTTGTCAAAGAGGGAGAGATTACTGTGTGTTATAAATATTCATGAAAGAGGGAGAGATTGATGATAGAGGGAGAACTTTATTAGAGACAAAGATTAATGTAAGAGGGAGAAATTTGTATTTCAGTGATTGAGGGAGTTTTGGATGAGAATAAAAATGAAGCTAAGGACATTAAAAATATTTCATTCTTATGTCTTCTACTCTATAATTCTTTATATTATGACATGTTGTGTTGCCATCAATGCCAAAGAGGGAGATTGTTGATGACAATTATTCAATTGTGTATTGTCATTGATGTTTACACAAGTATAGTGATGTTTACACAAATCTCTAATCCTATCCGAGAAATGTTAGTGTCTGTCGAGCTCTCTCAGGCATTGAAGATGACCAAAGTGTTTTTAGTTCTAACTGAATTCACTCGGGCATTACAATGTTGGTCAGGCATTGAAGGATCTCAGTACTGACCGAGAAAAATAGTTAGTGTCAGCCGACTAACAGTGGATTATATTTTATGGATAATTAGTTATATGCAGCCGACAAACATGAGTTTTATTATTTATTTTGAAGGATATCAAGGCTGATGAAGGGTGCTCCCCTTAATGCCACAAACACATAACAAAAACAAAGAAGCAACAACAATTTGCAAGAATAGAAAATGGGCTTCTTATTATCTCCACAAATGTGGAATTACAAACTTTCAGAAT
>MU228082.1:858283-888984 GCA_018584345.1 Thuja plicata
AGCCCAAAAGGCATGAATAACCACTCGTACAATCCTTCCTTTGTCTTGAAGGTAGTCTTCCATTCATCTCCTTCTCTGATCCGAATCTGATGATATCCACTCTTCAGATCTATCTTTGAGAAATACAAAGCTCTACTCAAACAGTCCATAATATCATCCATTCATGGCAATAGAAACCTGTACTTGATTATGATCTTGTTTATTTCCCTGGAGTCTGTACACATCCTCCACTCTCCATTCTTCTTTGGTGCTAATACCGCTGGTACAACATAGGGACTCAGACTCTCACAGATCAATCCTTTTTACAACAACTCATGTACTTGTTTGTTCAACTCCTCACTTTCTGCAGGTGTCATTCTGTGTGTTGCCTTATTTGGCAAACTCGCTCCTGGAATCAAGTCCATTTGATGGCTGATCTTCGTGACTGGTGGTAATCCATCAGGCACATTATCGGATACAATATCCTAAAACTTATTCAACAAATCTGCAACTTCTACAGGAACATCTTCTACTTCCTCCCTACCAACTTTTGGAATTAAAGAAAAACACAAATGCTCATGCCTCATACCATCTAGGAACTTTCTTCCATCAACAAAAGTTATTCTTGCACTAACACATACCTTTTCTTCTGTGTCATTCAATGGCTTTAGCTTATGTCGCACTCCATCCTTTATCACAAAATAGGTATTCGCACGACCATCATGTACAACACATCTATCAAACTGCCATGGTCTACCCAACAACATATGACATACATCCATAGATATGATATCACATAGTACCTCATCATGGTATCTGCCAATCTTGAACTTCACGAGGTATTGTTCATTGACCATGACCTTGCAGTCATCCTATACCTAGGCAATCTGATATGGATGTGGGTGTTTCTGTCTCTTGAGCTTCAACTTTGTCACCATCTCTTCTGACACCAAATTGTCAGTGCTTCCACTATCAATAATCACATCACAACACTTACCCTTACACTTGCACCTTGTGTGAAACAGGCTCCTCCTTTGTTCAGATTCATTCTCACCACTCAGCAGGACTCTTCTGTTAATCAGCGTTTCTCCTCTTTCAGCATCTTCAGAATGTAACGATCTAGCATCTTCATCTACATGTGAAACTCTGGCCTGGCCTTCATTTCTCCTGTCTATTCTACCTTGGTGCTGAGGACATTCAAATTCCCTATGACCTTCTTCTCCACAGTGAAAACATTTTCCACGGAAGCCTCCTCTTCCAGATCCTTGTCCTCTTCCTCTTCCTCTCTGATCTCTATTATTCTGATCTTGGAAATGATTGGAATTGTTTCCTCACTGATTATGACTACTACTGACCTCATCCTTCTTTTTTGGATCTTCATTTCGGCCACCATATGACCGTCCACCATGACCTCTTCCATTTTGTCTGCTCTCAAACTTCTTGTTAAGCTTTTTCTCTACTTTCAGGGAAAACTGGTATGCCTCCTCAATATTGTTCATTCAAACCAAATTCAACTCCTCCTAAATGCTTGGCCTCAACCCATTAAGGTAATGGGAAACTTTCTCCTTATCATCTTCTACATGGGCTATTCTGATGAGGATTCGATAGAACTCCTCTGTATACTCCTGAACAGATCTTCCTGCTTGCTTCAAACTTTGCATTTTCTTCAGTAGGTCAAGCTCATAATCAATAGGAGTGAACTGTCGCTTCAACTTATCCACCATCCAATCCCATCTTGTGATTTTATCCTTTCCTCTTCGATTTCGCTCCAATTGGATCTCTTGCCACTAGATCTTCGCATGACCCTTTAGTCTGGCCTTCGCAAACTTGACCCTATCAGGATCCTCGATATCTTCATACTTGAAATATTCTTCACATTCATTGATCCAGTCAATCAACTCCTCTGGGTTAAGATTCCTTGAAAATGTAGGAACCTCAATCTTAGGTCTTTTCCCAATCTTAGAAATGGCTCAGAAAATCCTTTCTTCTTCTGGATTCAAAACTTCAACTTCTTTTTGATCATCATTTCCTTCTTCATCTTCATCCTCACTTTCATTTCTAACATTAGGATTCATTCCTCTATGAATCTCTTCTTGCAACGCTCACACTTGTCTCTGGAGCTCTCTGACCTCAGGTGTCACAACACCAGCTCTTTCACCACATTCCCTTCATGGAGGCATTTTCGTGATGCGCGCTGAAACCCTAACCACGGTCCTGGTGCAAACTGCCTCACAGTCGACGATCTGTTTACACAAAAACCCTAACCCACGATCCTAGTGCAAACTGCCTCACAGTCAGCGATCTTTTTACACACTTAAGAAAACCTGGCTCTGATACCACCTGATCAAGAGTGCTCCCCTTAATGCCACAAACACATAACAGAAACAAAGAAGCAACAACAATTTGCAAGAACAGAAAATGGGCTTCTTATTATCTCCACAAATGTGGAATTACAAACTTTTAGAATTACAATATGCAAAGCCACATGGGCATTCCCCTTACAATATTCTATAGGACAAAGCCTCGAATTATTACCCAGATCTACCCAGAACTGCCCTAGACAACACTATGGGTCTTCTTTATATAGGCAATTTCCACTGCCCGAGAAGGTTCTAGAAATTTAGCCCATAGGGTCGACCAAACTTAGAATTATTTTATTTTACAATTTATTACATCATAGTTAGCTCAAAATAACTTTTGAAACCCGAACATAAATTTTGAAGCAAAATTATTTTCTGCCAATTCAGGTGACCCTACTTTTGAAGACCATAAGTCATCGCCAGTTGACCCGATTGACTATTATGACCCCAATTTGGAAAGGCCACGAAGTGCTCTACAAGCTTGACCCGCACAAGCGCCCATCACCCAAATTTTCAACCTCATCCGGGGCCTCTAAAGCCTTCAAAACTGAGTTCAAAGTTTCTGTACCCTGTTGCCAATACTGAAAATCTTTAATATCTTCAAAACTAGACCTGATCTAGCCATGAAACTTTAATGGTAGGCTGATAAGACTGAGACGAACCTCCACATGTGAAATCAGAACATTCTGAGATCGTATGACCAACTTACTAAAAATAGAAAGTTTCCATAGATAGTAGCTCTGCACAAGATAGTCCTTATTGAAAAGCAAACATAAATATTTTTGGGTGATGCAGGACTGCCCTTACACGCAGGATGCTCCTGAAGGATCTCAGTATTGATCGAGAAAAATAGTTAGTGTCAGCCGACTAACAGTGGATTATATTTTATGGATAATTAGTTATATGCAGCCGACAAACATGAGTTTTATTATTTATTTTGAAGGATATCAAGGCCGACTTGACAAGGCTTAAAATATATATGTAAGGTTAAGTTTGGATTGAATTGAGAGAGATAATAGTGGTGATGTGGAATTGCATGTGAAATGTGATATGAAGAGTGAAGGAAAAATCAGATGTGATTCTTATTAAAGACATAATATAGAGGAATGCAATAGAATATATGATCAGTGAGGATCAAGTACTTAATCCAGAATAGAGATCAGAATCAACAAAGATAGTTTCTTATCAAGACAGGTCAATCCAATAATACTCTCTAACAATTGTAGCAGTGATAAAATCTCTTAACAAATTAGACTTAACAGTCTTTTGTAAATCCTCTAACAAGGTGACATTTCTACATTGAAGTGTTTGAAGACCTTTCAAAAGGCCACTCCTTACAAGGTGATTAAATCCTCTAAGTATGTCACACCTAACAGTATGTTATTGTAACCTTTAACAGGGTTGGCTCCTAACAGGGCTCACTTCAGAAGAGTGAAAAACATTGACTAGTTTCTATTGGTGGTTTTTCCCATATTTGGTTTCCACATTAAATCTTGGTGTTATCTGTGTACATTTCATTTGATTTATGATTTATGTTTTTTCAATTAATTACTAAAGATAATCACAATTAATATCTTAAGATTTTCTATGTTAACCGAGTGACAGTGAAATATTTATGTTAACCGAGCAACAATGACTAATTTGTTTAAGAAATCTAAGGGACTTAGATTTGTTTTTGTGGTAACTGATTCACCCCTCCCCTCTTAGTTACTCAACTCATTTCCAACAAAGATTTCATTTGAGGAGGAGACTCAAGGGAGATCAATTTGGGGAATAATACATTATTCTCAAAAGGTAAAAATGAAAAGTGGTGACTCATTCCTTATGAAGGGTGGTACTCCTTCCACTAATGAAGTAAAAGAAGGATTCTTTCCAAGAATTTAAGGGGACTTATTAATCATTTCTCACCCATACTATTAGAAACACTAAGAGGGGGGGGGGTGAATCAGTGTTTGTCTATTTTTTCTATTTCAGCAACTTTAAACATAAATTAAATATATATCAATTGAAGCTTAAAAAAAGAACACATAACACATGATATTATTACGGGGAAACCTTGATCAGAGGAAAACCCTGGTGGGAATTAGTACCCACAAATATTGCACTAGTATAACGAACCTATTAAAGTTCCTTTGCCCTGTTAGGAGCAGTCTTTACAATGCAAGTACAATGACCTGGTTAAGGGTCTGACCCTATTAGGATTCTTTTAAAACTAACCCTATTAGGGGTGAAGACTCACTGTCCAAGAAGCTCACTTCTCAGTAGGATGAAGGCTACAACCTCCTCGATAATAGATATACACTATATCCAAAAGTGAACTACTGTATGTGACACAATTGGCTAATCAGTTCTGGTTATGCACTAATGCTCTTATACTCTTGAAGAGACTTATCTCATTCTGACATCTTATACTGTTCCTCTATATCTCTGCTCTGCATATTCGACCACACTTCTTAATACAACTTTGCATGTTATATATATATGTACATGGCTGAATAGAAACGACTATAAACAAGACCTTAGTCGGCCTAAGAACAACATTCACAATGCTTCCAAACAAATTGGCTTAAGCGTTTCTACAATAATTTTTAATACATGATTACAAAATTATTACAATAGGCTCTTAGCCTTTACAAAACAAAAGATTACACGCTAATAAAAAAACTGAAGTCGGCTTCATACTCTATTTTCTGGACTGCTAGTGTACTTGTTCTTTCTGTAACTTATCCATACTGACACTTCATACCATGTGTGTATAGGGTAAGCATAAAAATATATCATATATCTTATGTATGAAGGTTCTTAGTCTGAATCGATCGTACGCATGTGCGCTGGTGCTCTGATCATCTGTATATCTTTGTTCTATCTTGTCTTCTATACTTAGTCAATTTCCACTTAAAAGTTTGTTGTCAAAACTTCATATGACTTTGTTGCCATAATGAAAACAAAAAATAAGTCATATACTCCCTGGGAGTAAACTTTCCAACAATCTCCCCCTTTGTCATTAATGGCAACAAATAAATGTGGCCAAGTTACTCAAAATTGACTAACACCAAAAACTGTATATTATATTCCTTTAATATATACTATATCATATTTCTTTGCATATATATACACTACAAACCATACATACTTTACTCCCCCTTTGACATTAATGACAAAGGTGTCAAAATTGTAAGTCTCTAGATACTTACTCCATGTACACATCTGGATGAGCTATCTGCAGATTCTTGATCTCTTGCTGCCAGAATGCCTTTAGTGCATCAATTGTTTGTAGATGGACAAATGAGGCATATGTAAGCTTTTCCATCTTTTTCAGATCCATGCTGGGTCCTTGATCATAGGTAGCAATGGTTACATCAATCTGTTTAATGTTCTCATCTAGAACTGCTAAGGAGGGCACAAGTGCATTTCTCAGTTGAGTCTGCCTAATCCTTATCTTTCTGATCTCCATTTTAGATTTTTCTACCTTTTCTATCCGACCTTGATAGATATTGTTGCAGATGTTTATGTCTTGGGATGATGTTTCAACTGATTGTCTTATGTTATCAACTAAGATATCTTCCTCTTCTATCTTGTTGATATGTTCAGAAGTGAGTTTGCCTCTGTCCATGCAATTTGCTATAACCTTTCTACCTTTTAATGCCAACTCTTTCAACATTTTCTGAACAATATTAAATGACTTTAAATCTAAGGAAAAATTCTTTATCAGTTCATTCAATCTTTCCTTTTTATATTCATATTCTACAATTCTAGTAGCTAAGTCAACTAAACTTGTAAAGTGTGCTTTGAAGCTTGTTAGGATGCTGTCTACATCATCAAATGACTGAATTTTAGCTACTTTCTTGTCTGCTGGCACTAGGTCATTCAAAATGTTCATTGACTCCAAAAAGAGAGGGTTTCTCATAACTTGTTTCTCTTTGGCTTTTTCATGGCTAGGAAACTGATCTTGATCAAGTCTTCTTCTCCCCATGCATCTAGACTTGCTAAGTCAGGAGTTAAACTTGACAACAATGAAGTTGATGGTTGAATGGATGGGGTGAATATAGTATTCTGACTAGTATCCAGACATTCACTTTTTACTGGGATCTCCATGACTGGTGTCTCATTAGTTTGATTGTCTTCCTCTTTATTCAAATCTGTTGAAACTTTAGAGGGAACTTCATCTTGTTGTAAAGATGTGTCATCAACACATACCTCCTTTGTCTCTTCAGTGCTTACAAATGCTTTTTCAACTTTTTCCATGTCATTGCCAGAAGTAGTCATGGATATCTTGACATCATCAGTTACAATAGTTTATACTAAATCTTTGGCTGTATCAGAAGGTGATGTGATCTTGGGTGCTGAAACCTCTGGACCTGTCATATGCGCACCTTGACTTACTGGTTCTGTAACCTATTTGGGAGGAACTGGAGTTGCCTTAGCTGTAGGTGCTGTTAAAGGATACATATGTCTATCTAGAAATACCTACTCAAAAGCTTTTTGAGTTTCTTCACTAACCAAATCATACTCTTTATTCATGATATGAAGTATTCTAGTTTTGGTTCTGAGATGAGGTTTTACTAAGTCCAACAATATAGCTTTCTCATCATGCGAGAAAATAAGGAGAAGACTATCTAATGTTTCTTCTCTTATCCTCATATCCTCTTCAATTGCTTGCCTTTTTAATATGTCCAGTATGTTCTATACTTTGTCTGGTATGACTATCTTGAGTTCCAATACTGACTTCTTGAACTTAATCATATGAGATATAATCATTGAATGAATTTATGATTTGTTTATCTCTTGATACTTATCATAAACATTCTTGATAGATTCTATTCTGCCTTAATTAACAATTCTATTCTTTAGGACTGTTAGACTAGGCCTGAATCCTACCTCAGGAGGGGCTTGTGTGTTCTTTACCTTGCTCCTTGTGGTCCTTGAGGATGGATGACTTGTGGGAACTTGTTTCTTCCTTCTAGTCAACTTGCTGGGTAAAGAAGGTGGAGAAGATTCTAGATCAATGGTAGTTGATGGCGCAGATGTTCCTTCATCAGATTTCTTTTTCTTCTTCTTAGGTATATCATCAAACTTTTCCTTTTTTACTTTTGTGGAAGTTTTCTCAAGTTCTTTAGCTATCTTAGCTTCCCTAGATCTATCTAGGTCTTCTTGTGTAACACCATGAACTTTTAGGATATTTGAAGTAATCCTTGATGCCTTCCTTTTATTGTCTGTATTGTAGAAGAAATAATTAGCTTGACTTGTCTTTTATCTGTAAGTACCCCATCTAGGTTCATTGGGATCCTTGGGTGCAGATAGGAGGACTTGTGCATAACCTTCCAAAACATGTTCTTCACCTTCATATCTGAGAGGGTGAATCCATTTTGTTCTAGGCTCAACTACCTCCATGCAAGTACAGTCAGTCTCCACCATGAAGCATATGGTGTCTTTGTATTTCTCAACTATCTTCTCAGGTATCCTGAACCTCTTTTGTATCTTGATCCTGAAAGTTTTGATATCCATGTCCATAGAATCCTTCATGTTGCTCTCTGATGTAGCCTTTAGTGAAATTTGTAACATGGTAGGTTTACTTCTGTCTAGGTAAAGATTGACAACTTTACCTACTATGTGAAAGTAGAGATAGATGATCAATGATCCACACCTGACTATCTTTCTCTTGTCATGTTTAATAGCTCGAATGTTTTCAATCAATTGAGCATGCAATATCTCACAAGATTATACTAGGTATTGTCTTTTACCATCTTTACTGCTGCAAGGACAGTAGCTGCAGATACACTATTTAGTTTGCTTGCATGCTGAAATTTGTAACCTAATATCATGGTGACCAGTTTTATGTCATCTTCCTTAATGGGATCAATTGTCATACCGTGCCTATCACTTTTGGATAAACAAGCTTGTTCAACCTACTTTTTCACATCTTTACCAGTTGGAAGAACTGGTCCTGTCTTAGGAAGTCCAGTCATGTCATGAATTAGGTCTGCAGTAATATAGATGGGAACTTCACCAATCCAATAGATGTCATCATGTATTCTTCTCAACAAGATTTTCACCCATTCTAGCTCATAAAACTCATGCGCATTAGAGTACTCAAAGATAGGGTTATCAGTGAGATGCACAAATTCATCCTTGAATGAATAGTTTGGTTTCATCATTGAGGCCATGAGAGTAGAAATACTATTATATCCAACCATTTCCTTTTTATAGTATATGTATGTGTGAATGTCTTCTACATGCATGACTCATAGCAGAGGCTTAGAAAATGCTCCTTCTACATCATCTAGTACAGACTTGAAGGGATGCTTCTTAAACACAAATATTTTCCTTTTAGCAATGTCGAATACAACTGGAGTGGCCATACTTAATTGTTACCTGGATAAATAGGGCTTCACGACAATTTGAAATGACATGACTGCTAGGGTTCCATTTCAACTTGCAATCTATTCACAAACTGATCAAATTGATACCTTTGAATGCTTTGATGCTTAGTGCTCCTGTGCTCTGCAAATTTTATGATCTCAGATGTAAACAATGAGAATAATCAATCAATCCACAGATTTATATAAAGTTTTTATGCATTTAATGTTGTATGTGCTTTCACTGAGACTTTCAAACTTTATTTAGAATGTAGTATAGACAATGTGTAAATGCATACTGCATTCTCTTGATATCACTGACATGAATTCAAAGGTGCATACTCAGAGGTGAGTATACCAGCCACATAGGGGTTCAGATCTAGAATAGCTCCCCCTAATACCATGAGAGTCAACTATCTAGAAGTAGAAGGTGCGTCCACTAAGGATGCATCTACTACCTTGTTCTATTCATTGTCTTTCTTTACTTCAACCTAAATTTTATCTGAATTAGCTTTAGCTTGCACAAACTTAACTTCTCCTGATTCTTCAAATAGAGACTTTTTAGGATTTTCTTATTTTTGTGTTCTTGACCTACAAAACTTTGAGATGTGTCCAACTTTTCCACATGAGTGACAGATGATAGGAGGTCTGATGATATTATTCATCATGCTGCATTTCTTAGTTGTGTGTCCATTGTAATTACATATCAGACATGAAATGTTCTGCAAGTTTCTTTGAGGTTGATTTCTCTGATTATATTGAGTCTGATTCCTTTAGTTCAGTTGTGACTGATTTCTTTGATTTGTCCTGCAATGAATAGCCCTGTGACCAAAATTGTTACAGGAGTAACAATAACCATTAAAAGGTCTCACTTCTTTATAATTTATTTCCAAGTGTCCATGCTTATTACAAGCATAACAAGTTCTATTAATTTGCTTGAGTTCATCTTTAGGTGTTTCCATTTTAGTCTCTGCAATATTCTCCTCTTTCTTTGCTTATGTGGATGCTTCTTGTGCTTTCTTTGTTTCTTGCATTGAATTGATTTCAATTTGAGCTACACTGTATCCCATACCAGTGGTATCACCTTTTAGATTTTGTGCATAAAGTTGTGATTTAATTAGATCAGAACTTGTGTGTAGTTTATCAATCTTATCTTTTTCTCCTGATAATCCAGCTTCAATTTTATTCTTGATGTTTTCTAACTCCAAGATTTTCATATTAGCTTGCATGAGTTCTTCATCTAACTTTTTATTTTCTTTGTTCTTCTCTTCTATAGTTGTTAGGATATTAGTTAACTGATCATTCAATTCTTCTATCTTATCCTTTAAAGATAAGTTTTCTTCATTCAGTTTCTTGACCATTTTACCCAAATCATTTGTAGAGCAATCTTTCAAATCTTTTCTTAACTTTTTGATAAACATTTGTGAGCCATCAACTTTTAGTTTAAGTTCCTCATTTTCTTTCTCAGATATGTCTAGATCTTCAAGGGATTCTTCAATATTATTTTTCAGATGTTTTTCTTCTGCTGAATCCATGATCTCCTCAAGTGGTTAAACTTTCTTTTAGAGGACCAGAGCTCTGATACCAATTGTTAGAAACACTGAGAGGGGGGGGGGGGGGGAANTGAATCAATGTTTGTCTATTTTTTTCTATTTCAATAAATTTAAACATAAATCAAATATATATCAGTTGAAGCTTATCAAAAGAACACATAACACATGATATGATTATGGGGAAGCCTTGATTAGAGGAAAACCCTGGTGGGAATTAGTACCCACAAATATTGCACTAGTATAATGAACCTGTTAAAGTTCCTTTTCCCTGGTAGGAGCAGTCTTTACAATGCGAGTATAATGACCTGGTTAAGGGTATAACCCTATTAGGATTATTTTAAAACTAACCCTGTTAGGGGTGAGGACTCACTTTCCAAGAAGCTCACTGCTCAGTACGATGAAGGCTACAACCTCCTTGATAATAGATATACACTATATCCAAAAGTGAACTGCTGTATGTGACATAATTGTTTGATCAATTCTAGTTATGCGCTGATGCTCTTATACTCTTGAAGAGCTTTATCTCATTTTTACATCTTATATTGTTCCTCTATATCTCTGCTATGCATATTCGACCACACTTCTTAATACAAATTTGCATGTTATATATGTCCATGCCTGAATAGACGCAACTATAAACAAGACCTTAGTCGGCCTAAGAACAACATTCACAATGCTTCCAAAAAAATTGGCTTAAGCGTGTCTACAATAATGTTTAATACATGATTAAAAACTTATTACAATAGGCACTTAGCCTTTACAAAACAAAATATTACACTCTAATCAAAAAATTGAAGTCGGCCTCATACTCTATTTTTTGGACTGCTAGTGTACTTGTTCTTTCTATAACTTATCCATACTGACATTCCATACCATGCATGTATAGGGTAAGCATAAAAACATATCATAGAGCTTATGTCTAAAGGCGCTTAGTCTGAATCGGTCATACACATGTGCACTGGTGCTCTGATCATCTATATATCTTTGTTCTGTCTTGTCTTCTATACTTAGTTAATTTCCACTTCAAAGTTTGCTGTCAAAACTTCATATGACTTTGTTGCCATAATGACAACACAAAATAAGTCGTATACTCCCTGGGAGTCAACTTGCCAACACATACCTCAAGGCACCAATCAAGGAAGATTGAACCTTTGAGAAATAACTCTTATCCAAGAGAGCAACAATCAACATTTAAAGAGATAAAGTCAAATGAATTGATATTTACAAGCTACTTGGGAAAGATTTAGGAAATCCCAAAAAGGGGACATTACAATTGGTATAAACCCTTTGATCCTTCTATCCTTCAGGGTAAACACAATATGATGGAGAAAAATATTTAGAGGACAGTCATAAGGACATTTTAAATTTTCACGAGAGTGTTGTATGTTCTCTACAAACCAAAGTTAACAATGGGTGATTGAATCAAACCTAGAAGACATGCAAAGACATTGGAGAGCATATGGAGAAATGCTTACAAAAGTGAAATGCAAACTATTAAGATAGTTAAGAAGACAAAAGACTATGATATGTTTAGAAAAGCATTGCAAAGTCAAGTGTACACTAAAAAAAGGTTAAGAAGAGGATATTTGGATAGATGTCCCTACCATACTCATTTGAAGGTCAAGTTTATTGATGTGTATGATATTGATGACAAAGAAAGATAACATCATATATGAGTATGAAGATAGTCATTTCCCCATTCATGAAAAATGCCATATAATGTATAGAAGAGAAAAATGTTGTGAAGTCCAAGAATAAATAATTATTGTTGCATTTTCATCTTCAACTTGTCAAGATATTTAAGACAGAAATCTAAAATAATTTTCTTCATTATGTGTCATGATGGGTCTTGTTGTTGTTGTAATGAAGTTTTTGCAAGCTATCTTAACAATGTTTAAAGTATATGGATATTTTTACGAATGTTGAAGTTCAAGTTATAAGAAATCCATACAATTCCAAGAGTTAAGAGCAGATGTAAAACATGATTATGAGGAAATCAAGAGGGACTTCATAAGTAGACTGTCAAAGAATATTAGAGTAGATCTAGAACATCCAAGAGAAGAGAAAGATGAAGAGTATTTCAAATTTGTTTTAAAGCATATTGAAGCAGATATATGGGATAGATTGAGAAAATGTTTGAAGCATATTAGAGAAAATTTATGACACATTTATGAGCACATGGGAGTAGAAAAGTGGGTTTAGGCCCATTTTCTAGCTCTAAGCAACTTATGAGTAGAAAGATGGGGTCAAACCCACTTTCTATCTCTAAATGTCCTTTGAGAAACAAGATGGGGTTAGTCCCACTTTCTATCTCTAAATGACTTATGAGAAATAAGATGGCATTAGGCCCACTTTCTTGATCTAAATGGCTTATGAGCATAAAGATGAGGTTAGGCCCTCTTTCTGGTTCTAAATGGCTTATGAGTAGTAAGATAAGGTTAGGCCCACCTTTTTTCTCTAAATGTCCCATGAGAAAAAGATGGGGTTAGACCCACTTGTTGGTTGTAAATGTCTTAAGATTAGCAAGTTGGGATTAGGCCTGCCTTCTGGCTCTAAATGGTTTATGAGAAACAAGGTATAGTTAGATCCTCTTCGCATTTATGGGAGAAATAATTTGGGGCTAGGTCCCCTGTTGAAATATCCACTCCCAACTCTATGATGATTGAATATTAACTTAAAGGAATGATACATGAATATGGAAAACAAATACACGCACCCCACTAGGTAGACCACTTTGAGTGGATTTCTAATGTGCCTACCACTAGGCCAAGAGGGTGAGTGCATGCTCTTGGGCTTAGTGTGGGATGGATTTATGTGGATATATCATGCTTCCTCCCCTAGAGTCCAAACCCTAATGTGTTTGAATACAAGGTTAAATCTATGGATGCATTCTAGTCAAAGAGAAGAGATCTAACATGTTTATTTGTATGTATGCTTTGTGTCTACATATATTGATGTGTATACTTTGTGTTTTTATGTGTATTCTCCATGTTTTGTTCATACCTAATGTATTTCTAGTATGTATACTCCATGATTTTTTATAATTATTGTAACCTTACTCCTATCATTAATGGGGAGCAATAGTGAAGGGTTGTACCCTTTCTAAGGGTGGTAATTGTGAAAGGTTGTAACCATTATGAAAATGTGTGACCTCCCTCACATTTTTGGATATAAAGGGGAGAATATTTTATTTGAGGATCAGACCTAAGGGAGATCAATTAGGGGAATACAATTTTATTATCAAAGGTAACAATGAAAAGTGGTGACTTGGTTCTTATGAAAGGTGGTGACCCTTCCCACTAATAAAGTATAAAGATGACTCTTTCTAAGCATTGAAGGGGACTTATCAATCATCACTCACCCATACCTCAAGGCATCGATCAACCATAGAGAGATAAAACTCATCCAAGAGAACACTGATCAACATCCAAAAAGGGTAAGTTAGTTGAATTGGTATTTACAAGGTGATTCAGAAAGATTTTGTACAATCCCAAAAAGGAGAGATTATACTTATAAATGTAAATGTTGATGATATGTATTTATGATAAGATAATATATTTAAGTAGTATATAGAGAATGATATTAGATGATCTCATGATGTCTAACAAAATTAGGGCTTTGTCCTTTACTTCAATGCCCTAATGTATAAATTTGAATGTTTTAGACTTAAGTTGGTGGATAATGGCTAGTTGTCAAACAATCCAAGGATTATAATTAATGGCATAATTCATGGATAATAAAAATAAATGTGTGATTGACTTTAGATAATAAATAATAAATGTAAAGATTGGATCCAAATCCTTGGGGGATAGATAATTAGGTTTGGTTATGAATAAGGTAAAATACCAAATTTTAAACAATAATACACCATTTACACACTATATAGTTTCACTAGGGAAAAAGGTCCAAAGTGAGCCCAAGATTATTGAGGAAAGTTGACGCAGTGCCAAAGGATGGAGGATCCAAGAATGGACAGTCCAAACCTTGCTTTCAAAACAAAAACACAACAAAACAAACAATAAAAGAGAATGGAATTGAAATTCAATTTATTGCAACATGCTAGGCTGTAAGGCCTTCCCAATCACGACCAATTACAAACAAATACAATAGTAATCAACAATATCCATCTTAGATCCAACCCAAACCCAACCCTAACTAGTCAGATTTACACCAACAGGCTATAGAAATATGATAGAAACATCCAACAAGATCTAAACTTGTGCACACAAGCCTCCAAGCTATCTTCTCGTTCCTAAGCCTCAACCCTAGCTCTACTTATAGATTTGCAGCTCTAGATTCCTAACTTGAATCTCTGCTCTCATCCTCTATCTCCCTCACACTCTGCCCAACCCTCTTATTTATACCCAACTAAGCCACAAGTTGACCTAGAAAATTAAAAAGTAAAATAAACCCTTGCATTAATTACATATTCATGCCACAAGTCATCCTGCAACAAATAATAAATGCACCAAGGATAAAGATCCAAGACCAAAATAGGTCCACACGCATCCCCATGATCAATCTACATCATGATCACACACTATACATATTAAATGCACCAAGTCAGCCTCCCAGATCTGAAAGAACACAAGTCAGCCAACCAAAATGTTGAGCACCAGTAAACCAACCAGCAATGTCAAGCACTAAAAAACCAACCAGAAATGCCGAGCACCAGTAAACCAACCAACAATGTCAAGTGCCAGAAAACCAACTAGCAATGCTGAGCCACAACACATGCCAAGCAACATAACTACTGAGCCCTCCAGTGACTGAGTCACTCCATCGACCGAGCCCTCCAGTAGCCAAGTCCCTCCAGTGACTGAGTCCCTTAGCCAATACTGCAATTGAGAAACACTCCACGAACTGCGTACTCAAAATAAAGCACTCCAATATGTAGGATTTCCATATACCCTAGGATGCTCTTGCATCAGACACCCGAGGTGATAAAATATGTTATTAAAGGCTGGAAGAACATCTTACAAGATTCAACACAAAACCCCCAAACTGGTTCTTCACATACATGTCCTCCAAGTCTTCAACACTCTTACTCTGGATCCACTTCTTCTTTCTCTTCCTTCTCAAGTCCTTCCTTGACATTCCACAAGTATTGAACCGCCTCACAATAGGTGCTTAGTAATCATGCCCAAAGCCTCTCTTAGGAATAGTTTATTCAATCTAAGGATCACTTCTCCCACCATGAGGTGCATTTAGTTTTTCAACCCAGGGACGTATACTTGAAATGGTATGACATAGTATGTGCACTAAGTCCCTTAAAGAGTCATTCTACCTATTCTGGAAGAAGGTAAAATGCATGAAACAAATCTATACTAGAGCTGGAGGAAAGGAAACACACCCACTCCTTACTAAAATGGATGCTACAAACTGTAAATTCTATTTAAGCCTATTTTCCATCTGAGAGCATTCACTAAAACTATCCTTGGAGGTGCTGCAGGAACATTCACAAAGTACAATGCTGCAGGAAGAAACTATAATCTTCTATCTAGAATTCTGGAAATGTTGAAAGCAAATCTACTCTACTCTACTCTAATCTACTCTACTCTACTCTAATCCACCTCCCAAGTGGGCCCCCTTGGTTGGCTTCTACTAATCTATTAACATAGAAGATAAACCAAAAGTCACTTCATTATATTTCAAGAACCGATTACATGAGAATGATACATAAAATTGGAAATAAAATTGCTATGCAAGATACAACAAAACAATGTATTCCAAAATCTCTGAACTTACAAACTAACAGTCCAAACCCTATAAATAGAGGATTGACTTCTTTATTCTAAAACAAAAAAGGAGCCATCTAACTGAAACTATGTCAGAGAGGAAAAATAGGAAACATAACAGCCCACAATATATGCAATGAAGTCTGGGCGACCAAGTCAACATGCTGGGAGCGCGGAGGGAATATAACAGTGCTACATTCCTGCATTTCCAAAATAGTGCCTCCTCATTTGCAATAGCCGTGTCTTCTGATTCCATGATGGTTATCCATTCATAGCTGGTCTTCAATATCCTCTTTGAATGTTGTCGACAACTCTCAAGTGGCTCCTACTTCCTGGTAGATTAGTTATCATGCAAAGATGTTCATACAAGTAAACTTAATCAAATTGATCCAGATATTAGAATACACATTCTGATTATTATATGAAATACTGTAATATATATAATATTAGCAAAACATGACATATCTATTCTACCCATGGGTTTAATGGTTCTAACTATACTTTGACACAGGTTCAACTGATTATAAGTCCACAAATGTTTTGGTAATACTTAAAAACATAGTACAAAGATTAATAGAATAGAGATAGTAAATGGTCTCATCATTTGCCCCCTGGTAAGCTGAATGCTTGTCCTCAAGCATTGCATCTTCTGGTAGTTACTCTGAAATCTCCGACCTTTGTCCTCCCTCACCTCTGGCTCTTGAAAGTGTAATAGAACCCCCTTGTCTTCTCTCAAACATCCACCCTGTGATCCTCCTATAGTCGGTCAAGCCAGCCAGTGTTGATGTCATATAGGGGCCAAAGGAACATTGGTGTCTGCAAGGTGAGTGGACACCAAAGTTCCTCCCTAATTTTCCTACCTAGCTACATGTATTTTGATGCTCCATGAATAGCTACTTGGAGGTTGATAGGACTATGTGGTTCTGATTTCTTAAGTGCTTCGGATAACCTACCCCATCTTCTTCTGACACCAGCCAAGGCTCTCTGAAAGATGAAGTAAGACAAAATGTCATACTCTACATAGACATCTGTTCGAATCCCAAAAATTTATCCCTTATTTCCTCCTTAATTTTTCCATAGGTCAAATTGAGCCAATCTCTAAGGAGTATATCTGGCTTGCTGCTCTTTGCCGTCAATGGCAATGGCTCTATTTTCTCCTGTTCCCTATAATTTTCTAGCTGTATGTCATAATTGGCCTCATTGTGCATCCAGGACATTAATGCCCTTAGGTGTACATCCCCTATATAAAGTAGAAGGTTCCACTCAGTCTCTGCTAGAATAATGAAGTTATGTATGTACAGTTCACAAAGTAAATTTTGCTGCCATGAGGGAAGGGTCTAGTATAGGCCATAACATCCTTGGGCTAACTTGAACTTAGAGTTTATATCTTTAATGGTCATCATTAGTTGGAACAAGAGGAAGAGTTCTTTCAAATAGATGGTATAAACCCTAGGGAGTGGCCTACATGCAATTATTTGATCAACCAACTTAAGGGCATGATCCATCTTTTGTTTCTATTTTTCCAATTGCTCCTTCAATTCTACAATCTCCTCCCCTTGCTCTATTATTACTTTCTTCATTTTCTTTTTCTCTTCTCCCCATAAAGTTGTTGTTAAAACATACTTATTATGTAATCCAAAGAGAAGTGTCTGCAAGGTGATTGGGCCAAAATCTTCTACCTGGTTACTTTGCCTCCTCTGTTCCTTCCATGACTGTTCTAAGAAACTTATTAACCAAGTTCTATTGTAGGGCACTAGGGCAGTTTCTGAGTAGGATGACTGATGGGTTATTAAGGCACTCTCCTTGTTACTTCCTAGGATATCCTGATGGATTTCCTGGGGAATATTTTGGTAGACATCAGGTTCAACTTCATAAGTTTCTGTTGAATTTGGAGGAAATTTGGGAATTGCAGACTGATTTGGGGAATCATCCAGAATAATTTGTACATTGGGTTGTTCATCAAATTGCAAAGGAGAAGCAGTTTGGCTTTCTGAGGATACTCTAGGGACATGTCCTATCATTCTAGGGATTCTTTGCACTGGGGTTACTTCAATCTCTACAACCTTTTTCTTAATAACCTTCTTCGACTTCTCTGCTATAGGAGTAGCTACTGCAAGAACCAACCTCTTTTTCTTCCCCTTTGAGGTAGTAGGGGTCTTTGGCTTGGCTATAGGAATGGAGTTTTCTCCCTCCAATTTCCATTTTCATTTTGTTCAGATAGAAGTAGGCACATTTATCTCATGAGCAGGTAAGGGCATACTTTCTTGCAAATTTTTAGTTTTTGCCCTTGGGTATCTTGCTCAATTGTTGGGTAAATTGGTACTGCATCATCATGACCATTAGGGTTAACCTATGGTTGTAGGGTTTTATGCTGGAAAAATTTTGACCATGCCATGGGAGAGGCATCCCTAAGAGATCTTTCTATTAATCAATTTAATTAGGGCATGGTGGGTGATAGAATTGACATTTCCTTTTTGGGTCTCCTCAACACCGATGCATAGCATATTGTACAAGAAATTGGGGACATTCATTGGAAGATTATGCCTTACATAACTCAATAATTTAAAATGATGTGTATGAAAATTGGAAAATCTCCCTTCACATGTAAAATACCTAATAATATGCGTAGCCAACTCATTATACGGCAGAGGGATAGACATTCTTTTGCACCCTTATTTGGTAATCTCCAGAGGAGGGTCGCCTGGTAGGGTAAACTGGGCCCTAGCTGATCTGGCATCATGAACATTAGGGTAGTTCTCTCCAACCATTGGTAACCCACTAACTTCTACTATCCACTCTTCTATGGTAACCACTGTCAATCCCCATATAGTTTCTTTCCCTTCTTCAAATGTGTTTGTGAATTCAGCTGCTGAGTCTTCATCAAACTCTGTCAACTTTAAGAAATATCCTAACCAGCCATATGCATTAAACCTTCTTACCACTTCAAAATTAGGAAGTAACACACCATGTACTACCGGCTCATGTCTCTGCAACTGGCCTCCCATCTATGCTTGCCAATTTTCAATTTGTCTTCTCTGTAGTAGATGAATGCCTTATTCCTTTTTGAGTTTCAGAATACTCATTTTTTTTTTAAACTATGGGCTTCCTTCTGAATTCCTCTGTTATACTTAGAATGAACAATAGTGATGTATTTTAACAAGAGAAATTATAGCTCTTACTACAAGTTGCCACATAATTTAATTATAAGTCACATCAAGCCTGACAATCAGAGATAATTTGGGAATAAAGTTACAACAGTTGTGCGATATAGCAATGGGACTTTAATGAGACAAAGATGAAATAAAAATTTGAGGTGACATTAAATATTTTAGGAGAAAATAGAAATGAAATTTTAGGAATTAATACACTTCCCTCCCCCCTATGAAACATTAACAAGTGTCCCCACTTGGCATACTTGGTATGAGGAATAGAATTGGCTTAAAGTCGTAATGATACATTTATTACAGTACTAGATATAATCATGTAAATCTATGTGCTAAAAATGGAATTTTTTTGAAAGCTTGTACCTATCATTCAATCATTGCACGTTCCTAAAAAAAGTGGTGATAGTGGAACAAAAGTGGCGGCGGCTTGCGTCAACGTACTCAGCTCTTATTGAAAGCAAAGAAAGGAAAATGTAGATGACATGGAAGGTGGGTGGGTGGAAGATAAAGAAATGAGATGAGTTGGAAAGAAGAATTAGAAAGTGAATGGAGGAATGAACTTCATGTAAACACAAAGTTTTTATTATGGACATGCTCGATAGGTTTCTATTGAAGAGCTATAGGAAGAAGGTTTGCACCCTCTGCTGCAGGAAGTGTTACCTGTTGCTCATTTGAAATTGGTTGTCAGAATTGCTGCAGGAAGTCTTCTTTTATTTGAGGTTGGTGATACAACTTTAGCTGATGTCCATTGAATAATAGCTTGAAGTGTACTAGATCAATTGTGGTCAACTAGATGGATCCATTGTTGAAGACATGGTTTATTTCATATGGCCCCAGCCATCTTGTCTGCAGCTTGCCTGGTATTTCCTTGAATCTTGAATCATATAGTAATGCCCAATCGCCAACTTGAAACTATTTTTTATGCGATTCATGCCACTTTTTCCTTTTCTTCTGGACTATTTTAGTGTAGTCCAGGGCAGATTTGCACATTTCATCCAAGGAATTGAGATACAACAAATTCTCTTTCTGTGCCACAAGAAGATCAACATTTAACTCCAATGTTGTCTACAAAGTTTTGTGTTCAAAATCAATGGGTAGCATGGCTGCTTTTCCATATAACAGCTCAAATGGAGTAAACCCTGTGGTGGTTTTCTAGGTTGTTCTATATGCCCAGATGGCTTTTGATAGTCTGCTGCTCCAATATCGGCGATGCAGATGAACTATTTTTGTTAAGATGGCTTCAATTTCTTGATTTGTAACTTCATCCTGTCCATTGGCCTAAGGGTGATAGGGGCTTGACTTCCGATGTCTGATATTATATTCTTTCATGAGATCTGTTATCAGATTGGAAGTTAATTGGGTGCCTTGGTCAATTACAATTTCTCTTGGTACTCCATATCTGGTGAAAATTTCATCATACAAAAATTCTTCAACTTTATGATCCCAGGCATGCTTCATGGCTTTTACTTCGATCCATTTGAAAACATTGTTACGCGGGTTCTTGCGCGAGGAACTAGTTTCCTAGCATGGATCGTGATGAATCCTCGTGCGAGAAACTACCAAAAGGTAGAGTCTTGCAATGGCCAGTGGGTATCTAGTGGAGGTGGTGCCTGTGCACCCTCTGACCCTCTGGTGTATGATGAAAATATCAGCACCTGTAATGCCTCATTAGGCACTACCCCCGCATAAGCTACATAGTAATAGGCTGCTCGGGCAGCCTAATGTCCCAAATATACCCAAAGATGCTCTAATTCTCTCTACAACTACCCTCAGAGATCTTGCACCTCCCGGTCTCTATCTAAAAGTTGGGCATCCCGTACGACAACCTATTCTGTCAAATCCGTCACCTGTCTAGTAAGCTGTCGTACCCTCTCTCTAGCCCTATGCAGAGCATCCTATGCCTATGATAGTGCATCTCTAGGGATTGGACCCTATGATGGCTCCTATGCAGGATGGTCCTCCTGCAGACCCTCATGCTGCTATGCCTACTCTTGCATATCCTCGAGCTGTGTAGTCGTCGTCCTCTTGCTTTTCTTCCTTCTACTGCTCGCACCGGGATCTATCCTCATCTGGCGTACAGGTATGTCCACCTGTACTGTACGTGGACGTGGCACCTACTATGGTACTTGCTCTAGTGGTGGCTGTGGTGCATGCTGCAGTGGAGGCACTGGTGCCTGCTACTGTGGCACCTATGGGTGCACTACCTGTGCTGGCATGACTATGCCAACTGGATCTATGAAATGTAGAAAGGGATGCATCATGAAGTGCTCCCTGAACTTTGGATTCATGCCCCCATCTATAATAGCGCTCAAGTAATCCCATCGAGTCTATGCTAGGGCTTGTACATCAATCATATATCAACCAGTATCTAACTGGGTCAACCATCCCCTCCTAAGCTCATCAAAAAAATGAGCATAGGAACAATACTCTTGTGGGATCTCCTATGCCCAGCCAAACTATCGCCAGACACGTGTCAGATGAAAGTGCTCAATCACTGATATCACCCAACCAATGAGTGGTCGTGACACTAGCATGTATCCTAAATACTCACTGGCATCATCCCAGTCCTCTATCAACCTCCATGGTCGCCATGTCACTGCAACTAGATCATCAAAATGATCTCACCACTGCTCTGTCTTACCCAGTGTGGGCTGGGTAATCAAACCTCTATACCTGTATATGTAAGGCTCCAGCGGCTCCCTCAGATCCTCGCATATGGGTCGCATAATCGATAGGTGTTCCCATGCCTACACCTATCAAACATAGACCCCTGCCGCCATGCTCTTCACCTCTCTATAGGAGATCTCATGCATCTCATGGTACATATGGGCTAGCATACACTAACCCCACCCATATCTGATCGACTCCTCTAGCATTCGCTATAGCATCTGACACCAACCACACTCGAAACCATGCTGCCCATGATCCAGCATAAAATATAAGCCAAGAAATGTTTCCAATACCATGGCCAATTGGTTCTCAGGACCATACTCTCTGATCAACTTGTCCCATGGGATGGCTCTCCCCATGATTAGATCATCTTGTTGAATCTCTCATTGTGCTAGTGTCCCTGGCCGAGGCTATACCTCATACTCTACTCAGGGCCCATGGAAAGGTATCCTAAGGATCCTATAAATGTCCTCTTGCGTCACTATCATCTCGCCTTGAGGAAGGTGAAAGGTGTTCATTTCTGAATGGAAACGCTCTACTAGTGCTCCTAGTAACCTCTGATTAACCTGAATATCAGGTATCTCATAGAGATGTGATAGGCCCAGGCTGTCAATATGGGAAATTTTTACATCATCTAACTACCTCACCAGCCCACTGATATCTGAATGATGTGACCTAAATGCAATGTCTGGGAACTCAACCTGCAAGACATACAAACAACAAAGCACGATTAGTACTCATGATTCACAATAATCAATGCATAGCTAAGCAAGACATAATTATAGACACACTACACTAAGGACCAATGCTAACGTAATTGCTATCGGACACAGCACACCCTTGTTTTGTATTCAATTTTCTACCTTTTCTTCATTTTAGACAATAGATTCTCACGCGAAGAAGTTTCACAGGCCGCGCAACGTTTCATTCCCGCACGGAGTTTCATCACTGTTTGCACAAGAAACCCCCTATCGAAGGGTTTCCCACATGAGACGTGGGTACCCTCCCGCACGAGAATACCCACTGGTCAATGTGAGACTCTACCTTTTGGCAGTTTCTCATGTGAGTCTTCATCACGAGCTGCGCGAGGAAACTAGTTCCTCGCGCAAGAACCCGCGAAATAGTGTTTTTAAATGCATAAAGACATGAAAAATTTGACAGAAAGAAATAAAATTTGAATTTCCAGAGAGGTTAATCGACCACTTACCGAGGGTTCGTAGGCTGCTGGCCAATTATGATGCCTGGATTGCTCAAAATGATGCGTGCTCACAGGGACCACCATTTTTGCTCAGAACTCTATTCTCAAAAGTCAACAGAGACAAATGATTTGAAAATGACCTTTTGGACTCATATATAGGTTTTGACCTAATTTTCAAAACTACTCCAATTTGCGTGAAAATTTCACCACTAGCTAATTCAGCCACTCTGAATCCATTTTCGTGATTGAAATCAAAATTTGACACTTCTATATAGCTCAAAATCACATTTTAAAATTTTTGGAACCGACGCGTTCGGACACTTGTGTAGTCGACTTTCTGACGTCGCTTTCTTATGAGAATCATATCTATTCAACATTTCCTCAAATATTTGACTTTTTTCCTCAAAAGTCAACTCTGGTAAACTCTAGTCAACCCTAGTCAACTTGGTCAACTAGACCTCAACATCTCTCAAAATTGATTCTGAATCTTCTTAATTCTTCCATAATCTGTTCTGAGTTCTTCTTAATCTCTGATTCAACGTCTATCTGTGATTTCTCACTCTCAATTATCATTATGCCGTGTCATCTTTCCATTTCGCTCTAGAGGGGGCAGGATGATTACAACATTGAATTTATTTCCAATCAATCTGATCTGATTTTCAAAAGTCCTCATTGCTAGGGGCATCTCACCACTTGGGACATGTTCAGTTTTTCATACTTCATAGTAAAAACTGGATACTCCACAATCAATAGGGGCATCTTTGTTCCTTACATCTCCTCATCTATTAAGTATATGAGCAATCTAACTCAGATTCTTGAGGATCAAGCTTCATTCTAGAGATGATTCTCGAAATCTCAATCTATTAAGTATCTTAGCATTCTAACTCGGATTCTTGAGGATCAAGCTTCGTTCTGGAGATGATTCTCAAAATCTCAATCTATTAAGTATCTGAACAATCTAACTCAAATTCTTGAGGATCAAGCTTCATTCTGGAGATGATTCTCAGAATATCATCTATTGGGAATTGGGGCAACCTAACCATGACTCCTGAAAATCAAGCTCTATTCTGGAGATGATTCTAAATCTCTATTAACTATCTTTTGGGACAGGTATCGGGGCAATCTAACCCTAACTCCTAAAGGTTGAGCCTTGTTCTGGGAATAGTCTTGTGAAAGATATCAATCTAACCAGTGTCTAGAAAATCTAACCTAGATATTGGGGGACTAAGCTTTGTTCTGGAGATAGTCGTAAAACTCTATTGACTATCCTTTTATGGATAGGTATAGGGGCAATTTAACCCTGACTCCTGAAGGTTGAGCCTTGTTCTGGGGACAATCTTTGAAAGATGTCAATCTATTATGTATCAGGGAATTCTAACCCAGATCCCTGAGGATCAAGCTTCATTCTAGAGATGATTCTCAAAATCTTAATCTATTAGGTATCAGGGAATTCTAACCTGGATCGCTGAGGATCAAGCTTTGTTCTAGAGATGACCCTCAAAAACACTACTTGACCGATGTCTTGGCAATCTAACCTAGACTTCAGAGAGTTAAGCTCTGTCCTAGAGATAGCTTTGAAATCTTCATCAATCGATATTTGCATCATCAATTTTTAAAATCTATTCTTTTGTGCTTCAAGCATCAAACTATTCTTTGAATCAATGCGTTGCTCGCACATCAATTCAAAGAGGGAGAAAATGTAACACCCCAAAATTGACATCTTGCAACCCTAACCAATTTTGTTGCGTTTGTCATTCTTCTGGATCATCAAAGTCCTATTGTACTAGCAATTTTGAGTTTTGACTGACTCTACTCGACCTAATTAAGTGTCAAATGTAGAAAATCCTAAATCTGCATTAGTCATACATTATATTTAATTCCTAAATATTTATTGGCTAAAAAAACCCTATGATTGAATTAATTTAATTATAAAGTCCTAGCACTTTAATTAAATTAAATTCACCCCTTTTAGCTAAAACACATAAAAAGGAATTAAATAATATTTAATTATTAAATAAATATCCTCATTTCAATAATTGAATTTAATTATTCAAATAATTGAGAAAAATACATTTATGAGGTCATACTTTATTTATTTAATTAAATATTCTCTCAAAAATCTTCTCTTCAGTTTAGAAATAGAATTTTTGAAATAACTATGCTTTAAAGAGAAAGAAAACAATTAAAATCATAAATAAAATAGTTAAAATCAAAGAAAGAAAACAGTTAAAGAAAAGGGAAAACAATTTATTTTTTTCTTTTAAAGAAAGTTTTCTATTTTAAACTAGCTTTTCTATCTATTTTATTTCAAAAAGGAAACTTTCTATTCTGATCACCTCTGAGTCTATAAAAGAACTCTCATTCCTCATTCAAAACCCCTGGAGAAAAATATGCATTGTTAGAATACTGAATTGTTTCTATATTTTATCATCTCATTTCTAGTTAAAAGATGTCATTTGCAATAGAATAATTTCAATTTCTTAGAATAATTGCATTGAAATCATGTCTTAGATTAATCTTGCATCTTTCAATTCTTAGAACAATCTTGCATTTGCATTGCATTCATGGAGAAAAATCCTTCATTCTTAGATAGGTCTATAGTTGTGAGACTCTCGTTCTGAGAGCTATTTCGAAACCCCATCTAGATAGAAGGCAACAGGTCAAATCATACAGGCATATAGGATGAATAACTCATATTCACTTCTGTATGTGGCTGATGAACACGGACTATGTTGAAGTGTATGGTTGAATAACAAGGCCAATATTACCACATACATTTCTATGGTTGAATAACAAGGCCAATTTTACCATATGTTGAAGTCTATGGTTGTATGGGGCTCAAAATTTTACTTTCTGGCCTCATTTTTTACACTTTTTGATCAATTCTGGTTTTCGTCTGTACGGATCTATAATGAAAGTTCGCACGAAATCTCTTGCATAACCGTGCAAATTTTTGCAAGTATATGCATTTCTTCGCACGATATGCTGGGATTCTTCACGCGGACTGTAATACTTCTTCGTGTGACATTTGATTCCAGTGAGCTTTAAATTTTAGTTTTTTTGATATCTCTGTTTTTGCTGATTTCTAACCACCAATGGTTTCTGTTTGTTGTTGACTATGTTTTTCTGGTTTTATCTTTGAAACAACTTAACAGTGGTTTGCAGGACGCTAAAATGAAGAAAGAAATTACAAACTACTAATGTATTTACTGTAGGACGCTTGTCAAAGACATACGTGTTTTCACAAAACTCTCATGTCTATTTTTATTAGTTAGAACACACTTCGGTGGGTGCTTAAAATGAATCATTGTCTTGCGTGATTGAAGTATTTTCTAGATTGTAATTCCAAGAACTATATGAATGTATCCTCTCCCCTCGCCTTTATGGATCTTGGGTGTAAGAGAAATTCATATGTTTCTTCTAGTGTGGCTACCTCCCAAGAGCTTTAGTAGAGCCAATGAGAGTGGATGCCCAACTAGTAACAGGCTAAAGCTAAGCCCTTTGGAACCGGTATAAAAAAAATGCCATTGTGATTAATCTCATAATGGACAGGTGTGAACTTGTTGTTGCAACCAGAATCTCTTCTAGTATCCTAGTGGTGCGTTAAAGTCCCTACATTGTTAAGGTGAAAACCTTGCTTTGAAAGGATTGGGAGAGCCCCCTTTATTGAGAAAATGACTTGATCACAACCACTTGAATAGATGTCCTTACTACAAACTATTGTTATAGTATCCAAAAACCCTCTATTTGTTGGCGTGGAAGGTCAGAGACTGACTAAGATGCCCCCCACTTTTACGGCTCTTAGTAGAGACAATAGCCCTTTGGGAAGTAATTCCTTTGGGGTTTGAAGCTTGGTGTGCCTAAGAAGTGAGTGCACATGTAAGGAGGAGCCTGTGCCTCCAAGCTTCTAGGTTGTCCGCTAAGAGTAGGTGTAGATGAACTTCAATTCAAGTGGGGATTCAACATATACTACCCTGGCTATCCTAGGATTGTGATGTGTCTGTTCTGGTACTACAAACATTCTACTTAATGTGTTTTGCGTGGGTGTATCATTTAAACAATCAAAATGAACATCAAATCACACAAATTGTCAAACTGGAAGATGTCCAAAATGATTTGTAACTCAAACTCTCTATCAGAAAACAACATTATCTTATCTTGGGAAACATAATATGGTCTTAATTGTCTAATTCTGTAGACTTTCATTTGTTAAAACTGCCAAGTCTCAAGCGACATTCTGCCATCTTCGCATCAGTATCTGAGAAATTTTGAATGACATGCTTGCAATCATTGCATAACATTTTGCAATCTTGCTATTATTCTGTTCAGCGGTTTGTCACTTCTTCACCAGCCTGTCATCATTTTTTTGCACGGGACTACAAAGTTTCACGCGCATCCACGAGAATCTTCGCGTGAGAGAGAACTTCTTTGCGTGAGTCTGAATATTTTTGTCAAAATAGTGAGCAATTTCCCACCTATCCAGCATACCTCTATTAAATCTAGTCTCTGATCTGGGTCTATTTATATGCCCTCTATCTTCACACAGTCTGCAACTTGGTTTCTTAGGTTGAGAATTACGTGATTCTTGCTTAATCTGGTCTTGTCTCATACCTTTTGGTCTATTTCATCTGTGTTGTCATGCCTTGTGTCGCAATATTCATCTCTCGGCTATTTTAGCCTCATTTTTAATGATTTTCACCAAGGTTACTTCACCTTTTGGCACTTTCTATGCATTTACTTTGAGACAGTTTCAAGTTTGGTCCTAGTTCACATCCCTTATACAATCTTTTTCTATGACTGTGACAACTCGTAGTGGAAAAACATTCCCTTCAATCAATCAAGATGAATTTATGCTTTCCACACCATTTTGGGCTACATCTAGTGAGGAATCATCTCAATCTCCCTCTCTGGTACTTTGACCTTACATCAAACGGTCATTTCCAATGGATTTTAGTTAGGTTCAAAACCCTTTGTTCCAAGAGGATCTAAATTCTGAAAACAATCAACCTTCTCATACTGAGTCTTTACACTTTGAACACTTGCATTATAGCAAGATGGCAGATCATGACCAATCAGGTGAACATAGTAGAGGTGATCTCTCTAAAACCAAGGGTAAATTCTCTTTTCAAGACCCTCCTCCTGATGAAGAGAGAGAAATAACCCAAGGGGATATCTTAGACGTTCACAATAATAAAAACTTCATGAGAATGATGGCGGTCCTAATGAAAGAAGAGAAGGAGGAATACCTTCTTGAATTGGCCAACTAAGGAGCCAAAATCCCCTCTGATTACAAGGTAGAGACACTTGTTGAGAAAGAGGAAGAAACTGAAAACTCCCGCTTGCAAAAGAAAATGCAAGGCATGCAAGAGAAACTCCTTCAACTCATGAAGGAAAAAGACAAACCTACCACTCAATTCACACTGGAAAGAATTTGTCTATTCCCATTTGATAAAAGTCTATGCATGCCTCCTTTTCCCAAAGGAGATGAACTTCCCAAGTATGATAAATACTTGGGTACATCTAATCCCTAGGATCATTTGAGAGAGTTTGGTGCTCTCTCTATGGAGTTTATGTTGGAAATATTTCTACAATGTAGACAATTGTTATTTTGTCATTGATGTCAAACCTTAACTGGTGAGACTATCATTGTATGTTTGAATACCTTATCCATTGATTGATGAAGATTTGAAAAGAATGGGATAACAAGAAGACCAAGGAAATGGTTGAATTATGAGTATAAACTAGGGTACTTGATCATTTGGTACTTTGGAAAAGTGATATGTTATTTATCTAGCACTGACAGTTCACTGGAACGTCAATGCTGAGCAAAGCAAAGTCGATGCCGAGCAAAGTGAAAGATGATGCCGAGAAAAGAAAAGATGATGCCGAGCACCAGTGAAATACCAAGGGAGACAGTGAAAGGCCAAACAACAGTATTTTGATTATTGATGAGATTTGAGATCTATGGATGACATAATTGATTTTATTGGAATATGCATTATTAATTAAGATTGGTCCATATTCATTTAATGCATGGGAAACCATTATTAGCACATGGATTGAATGGTTAATTAATGGCTATATTGGAGAAGTAAATTAAATGTAAAGATGGAAGGATTTGTTGGATCTGACCTAACCTAAGATCTATGATCTTGGTTAAGTGGAAAAATATTTATCTGACCTAGATGAAGAGGTATAATATAACCTACTATGGTTATTGTTATGATATCCAAGTGCAAGGAGAAGTTGAATGCAAAGTGTTGCATGGTTAATTGACTGATTGGCAAGACCTAACACAGAAGGCTAAGCAGAGAAGCAGAGAGAGATTTCTTGATGGATTTCCAAGTAGATCTAAAGTTTGAGATGAGAATGGAGGCCACTCAGTGAATTAGCATTAAAGCTGAAACTAGATCTGGATTTGCAAAGTAAGTTGTATGAATTAGATCACACCTGCTGATTACTTTCTATCCATTGTATCAGTTCAAATCCTTTAACCAAGTTGACCTAATAGTAATTGTATAAATTATTTGAACAAGGTAACATTCAAATTGGAATGTTCCAAGTCCTCTAACATGGCCACTCCTAACAGGGTGATTAAATCCTTTAACCAAGTCACATTTGACAGTGTGTTTTATAACCTTTAACAGGGTTGGCTCCTCACAGGGCATTACTTTAGAAGAGTAAAATTTTGGTAGCATGTTACTGGTGATTTTTCCCATATTGGGTTTCCATGTTAAATAATGGTGTCAAAATATGTGAATGTTAATGTTGTGTTTTACTATTAAGTTTCTGCAAGCTTATTTCATTAGCACAGTAAACTGCACACTTTTATTATTTATTACTATCGAGAAGATCTAAGTTGTTGAAGTTGATTTAAAGTTTTATATGGGCACATCGAGACCTAAGGATAACTGATTCAACCCCCCTCTCAGTTATTCTAAATTCATATTAACAATTGGTATTAGAGTCATGTCCTCTTGAAAAAGTTTTAAGGTACTTGGAGATAAAGATCAAGATGTATAAAAGGGATGGACCAAAGATCAACAAGGAAAATTTTTCTGCATGGCAAAGTTTGATGAAACTTCACTTGGCTGGTATTGGTGATTTTGCTAAATGACATATTGAAACAGAATATGTAGCCCCTACTGGAGTTTTGAATGTTGCACAACTAAGAGAGAAGCATGAACACAATCAAGCAATGTTGGAACTTGCATCATCTTTGAAATATCATGAATTTGAGGACATCAAAGATTGTACAAGTGCAAAGTAGATGTGGGATTCCCTTACAACCATCTATGGAGGTGATACGAATGTACTGAGAGCCAAATCTGAAAGCTTGAGAGGTAAGTTTGATGATTTAAAAATGCAAGAAGGAGAAAATATAGTGCAATACTATGATAGGATAAAGGAAGTTGTAAATTCTATTAGAGGAGCTAAGGGAGTCATTGATGAAGATACTATCATGAGAAAGGTACTGAGAACACTTATTCCTATTTATACTATTAGAGTATATGCAATTCAAGAATTGAGATGTACTCCTAATAACAATTTAACTCTGGAAAGTCTGGTAGGCAGACTTACTGCTTTTGAGATGTCAAATTTTGACAACTATACTCCACAAGCTATTGAATCTGCATTCAAGTCACAGATGGTCATCAACAAATCTAAGAAAGGAAAGAAATG
>MU228082.1:918883-933379 GCA_018584345.1 Thuja plicata
TCCTTTCTCTTGTTTGTACATTTTATTGCTCACGTTTTTGTTATTCGTTTAGTAGTTATTGCGTACTTGATTTGCATTCACTTGTGAACCTTTGCTACTAACCCCCACCCTTGGAAAGCTGTGGGAATTCGGAGAGAGAGGTGTACAGAATCAAATCACACTTGTTGATTACTTTCTAGCCATTATATCAGTTCAAATCCTTTAACCAGTTTGACCTAATAGTCATTGTATAAATCCTTTGAACAAGGTAACATTCAGATTGGAATGTTCTAAGTCCTCTAACAAGGCCACTCCTAACAGGGTGATTAAATCCTTTAACTAGGTCACATTTGACAATGTATATTGTAACCTTTAACAAGGTTGGCTCCTCACAGGGCATTACTTCAGAAGAGTAAAATTTTGGTAGCATGTTACTGGTGGTTTTTCCCATATTGGGTTTCCACGTTAAATCATGGTGTCAAAATGTGTGAATATTATTGTTGTGTTTTACTGTTAAGTTTCTGCAAGCTTATTTCATTAGCATAGTAAACTGCACACTTTTATTGTTTATTACTGCCAAGAAGATCTAAGTTGTTGAAGTTGATTTAAAGTTTTATATGGGCACATCTAGACCTGAGGATAACTGATTCACCCCCCTCTTAGTTATTCTAAATTCATATTAATAGTTTATACATGACACAACCTATCTCATGTTTCTCTTCCCACATAGTTTGGGAGGGTCAACTATGGAGTGGTTCTCTAGACTACCAACTAGCATCAAAACTTTTGATGGAATTGCCAATTTATTTCTACAACACTATTCTCACAACATCCAACATGCGGTTCACATCTAAGATATTTGCAACTTGAAACAGAATCATGGGGAATCCTTTTTGACATTTCTCCAAAGATGGAGACAACTTTATACACAATATTCTCACAAAATACCTGAATCCAAAAAGTTGGACATATTTCTAGACAATCTTCTTCCCAACTTTGGGTATCAAGTACAGCTGTGAGGTCCTCTAACCTTTGATGACGTGATTAAGCAAGCTATGAGAATTGAGACATTTATGATCAAGAAAGGAGAATTGACCTTACTCAAGGAAAATAAACAAGGGTCTTCATCCTCAAGCAAAGATAAACCCAAATTTCCCAACAAGAACCAGAATGTTGTGAATGATGGAGTTGTAGGCAATGTGACTCCCAAGCCTTAAAAGGCTGCCTTTAATCTCACTACCATAATGCAAGCAGCCAAAGCCACTGAACAGGCTGTGGCAGAATCTAAACCAAGTACTTCACATTTTTATGGCTTTAAACCTTGGGCACCTAGGCCCAAGCGTGAATTCACTCCTTTAGGAGAACCTATTGATGTGGTTTACAAGACTCTCTTGGAAAACCATTTACTTCACTAGATAATTCACGAATATATGATCTGCAACCAAGACCCTCTTGGTGGAATGAATCTTCTTATTGTGAATTTCACCAAAACAAAGGTCATAAAATGGCTACTTGTCTTAAATTGCGGCATAAAATCTAGGATCTCATCGATAGTGAGGTTATTGCTGTGGGAGGTCACAACAAGAATTTAGACCACCAAGCTTTTAAAGATCCATTTCCTCCTCATGGGAAAGGTGAGTCATCCAGAGGCAAAAATACTGATGCCAAGGTCAACTATACATACACCAATAATGACAATGTCATTAATATGGTTGAGCCTGTTGATACTGAATACTGTAATGTTGGCATTCTCAAGGGAAGGGAAGATACTCCCAAGCCCAAAACTCCTTTCATTTTGTGAGGGTCTACACCTCAGTCCTCTGAACAAGAATAGTCTCAAGTTAGTGCAAATGTTGTTACTCAATCTCGTGATAAGATCATCATCAAAGGCCCTAAGCCTTCTACGTCTATGCCGACACAACCTATAGACAAAACTACTATTGGCTCTGCCAATAAGAATCTAAAATTGGGTTCCTCGTCTAATGCTACCAATTAAAGAATTCTAGAAAAATTAGAATGTACTAATGCTTAGATCACCATCTTTGAGCTGCTAAAAATCTCCCCAACTCACAGGGAGATCCTTGACAAAGCCCTCACTAAGGAAAATGTCCCAAAAGATCTTGATCTCAACTAGTTTCAATACATGGTAGGTCAATTGACCTCCTCCCATTACTTGTCTTTCTCTGAGAAAGAAGACCATTCTTTGAGTCACCCACATAATAGCCCCTTGCACATTGAAGTCATGATTAGTCCAAAGCACATTCGCCATGTTCTCATAGATAATGGCACTGGCCTCAACATTTTCTCTACTAGCTTCCTTACTGAGTTAGGCTACGATGAAGACTGCATAGATGCTCGCAAAAAGATTACTATTAAAGCATATGATGAAGAAGAACAAAAATCTAAGGGGCTCATTGTGTTTCCAATTAGCGTTGGTCCTGTTGAAAGACATGTTATCTGTCAAGTGCTTGACATTCCTTTAGCGTATAATATTCTATTGAGAAGGACATGGATCCATGAAATGCAGACTTTCCCTTCAACATACCATCAGTGCATTAAATTCCCATTCCAAGGATCTGAAGTGACTATACCTGCTAATACACGCTATTATTGCAACACACTCACAAAATCTGCTAACATCTTTGTGCCCACCAACAAAGAGTCTATTGAGCTCTTCGAGACTAAACTAAAAGAAATGGAAAAGGGTCTAAAACTCAAGGAAATTGACATGGGAGGATATCAGATTGAACCCATGCTATCTGTTACATCTCTGCATTTGTGTCCACATTCTTTTGGGAGACCTTCTGAAAGCAATAAACCTTCTGCAGTTCCTCCTCCAACAAAATATGGTGGTACCTTTGTATAGGCTACAATACCATTAGAAGAAGCTGAAAACAGGGCTATCAAAGCCTAGATCTATAAAGGAGAGGACACCTCCGAACAAATCACTCCATCTTATGACATAAATCTTGGATAGTATGGAAAAGGTCTAACTATTATGTAATGCTTTGGGTACAAAGGAAATAGTCTTATAGGTGTGAACCATAAGGGATTGATTGCATTACTTGAAGCTATTGGTCATCGAAAATGTGACTCTACAGGTATAGGCTTCAAGAAGCTCACATTTCAACTGGGAATAAACCAATTTGTACCTCACACAGATCAACAACCAACACTTGAAGAGACATATAAAACTAAAGAGTCCGACGACAACTCGGAGGAAGACTACTTCTCTTATCCTATTCCTCTAGATCTGGCAGCATTCTTTGCTGAGCCAGATGACTTTATACTGTGTGTCAGTACAGTCATGACTAACAATGATTCTGATAAAATCACTCCACTTTCTCCATTAAACTACGAGCGGTGGAAAGAAATGCACACTGTCAATTCAGGTCATCAGGGTGATTTGTACATACCAACACACTTCCAAGAGCAGTTTAAACATGAATCCCAGCCACTCCTCACTAAATAAGAAGTAGAGGATGTTGCAAGCATTGATGAAGAACCTATGTCAAAAGGTGCTTATCTCACCATAGCCAAAGTTTTAGGTAGAAATTACCCAAACTGGGGATAGAGGGTTGATTTCACTCATGTTCTTGATATGATGCCTAATGATGAAACAGACTCCCATGAATATGAGTTCGACAACTTGTCATATGCCACCTCTGATAGAGATATAGATACAATTCACATGCATGAAAACCTTCTCGACATAGGTGAAGGGTATAGTGTAAGGTTAAACGAGTCCAACTCCATAGATGTTAACGTGTCATCTACTATGGTTGCTAGGAGTCAAAGGAATTTGACTACACCTTTGGATGAGATTGCTCTAGGTCTCAACTTGCTTGTCTGTGGTTTTGATGATTATACCGTGAATGCACTTGAAACTGCCACTTCTCTTTCACTCCGTCATCCTAAGCTTATAGACTAGAACTCTCCCTCCCCATCTATTGAAGTCATTACATTGTAGAATGATTACACTCTTTCCTATTACCTCCATGCTGTCAAACCTGTAACATCTCCACTAGTGAAGAGAGTGTCAACATGACCAAGGCTAATATCAAGTATCTTAGTCACAAAATTAAAAGAAGAAAAAATAGGCACTCTGATGGTGAAAACCACATTATGGTAGTGTTAGAGCCTAAAGTCAAAATAAAGGATGTATCCAAGGGTGAAAACCTCTCTGAAGCACCTGAGGATGAGATACTTGATACACTTTCGAGTCATTTCTAGGAACATTCATCTATGCTTATTGAACCAACTCAACTAGTCAACTTGGGTATGGAAGATGAACCTCAGATCATTCATTTGGCACAATCATTATCTGAGACAGAAAGAGAGGAATTCATTACATTCTTCCAGAGTAAAAAAAATAAACTTTGCATGGAAATATTCAGACATGCCAGGATTAGACCCTAATCTAATCATGCATCATTTTTCCATTGCACCAGGTGTCAAGCCTATAAAGAAAAAGCTTTAAAAAATGCATCCACATGTGGCTCTACTTGTCAAAGATGAATTGGAGAAAATTCTAAAGGCAGTATTCATCAGAGCAATTAACTATGAAGAATGGATCTCTAACATTGTTCCAGTATTAAAACATGACAAATCTATCCAAGTATGCACAGACTTCAAAGATTTGAATAAAGCATGTCCTAAGGATGACTTTCCATTGCCCAATATTGATATGATTGTAGATATGACAGAAGGATACAAAATGTACTCACTAATGGATGGTTTCTCTAGCTACAACCAGATAAAGATCGCGCCAGAGGACCAAGAGAAAACTACTTTTACATGTGCATGGGGCACTTTTTGTTGGAATTTCATGCCCTTTGGACTAAAAAATGCTGGTGCTACATATCAGAGAGTTGTCACCACTATATTTCATGACATGATGCATAAAACAATGGAAGATTATGTTGATGACACTTTAGCTAAGAGCATGCAATGACATAAACATCTTGTAGATCTAGGTCCTATACTAGATCACATGGAACAATTTAGTTTGAGGCTCAACCTTAATAAATTCACATTCAGCGTAACCTTTGGAAAATTGCTTGGTTATATTATCTCTGCAAAAGACATCAAGGTGGATCCTGCAAAATTTCAAGCTATCATGGAAATTCCGCCACCAAAGAATATTAGACAAATGAGAGGACTTCAAGGTTGGTTACAGTCTATCCGGAACTTCATCTCACAACTGGAAAACAAGTCCCAACCATTCACCAAGACCTTACACAAGGGTGTGACTTACCAATGGAACAAGGAATGTGATGAGGGGTTCACACAAATCAAACAACATCTTGCAAACCTGCCAATATTGATGCCTCCTATTCATGGGAAGCCTCTTATACTTTACATCTCTGCTACAGATACATCATTGGGCATCCTATTCTCAAGAAGATCAAAACAAAAAAGAAAGGGCTATCTACTACATTAGTAGAACTTTGGTCTCATATGAAACAAACTATTCTGTTATAGAGAAGGCTTGCCTCGCAGTGGTATTTACTTCACAAAAACTGCTGCACTACATGTTGGCTCATACTACACGCCTAATTGCTAAGATTAATCCTCTAAAATATCAACTCAGTAAAGCCACCCTCAGAGGTAGACTAGCTAAATGGGTCATGCTTCTCAGTTTATTTGATATTGAGTATGTAGAGAGAAAATCCATCAAGGGGCAAGCGATTGTAGATCAGTTGGCGAAAGCACCTCTAGTAGATCATCAACCATTGAACATCAAATTCCCAAATGAGTCCATATTACTTCTTAGACATCAGTCCTAGACTATGTTCTTTGATGGTTCTTTTACCCAACAGGGGTCAGGTGCTGGGATACTGTTCATTACACCTCAAAGGTACTCTTTACGAAAAGCATATAAGATGTTGTTTCCTTGTACAAACAACATCGCTGAGTATGAAGCCTTGATCAATGGTATGAAGATCACCCTTGAATGGTGAGTGGATGAGCTCAATGTCCTTTGAGATTCACAGTTAGTCATCAATCAAGTAAATGATATCTATCAGACAAAATATTATATCTATTACATTTCAGCAGGTTCCAAGGGCAGATAATAAAGTGATAGATGCAATGGCCACTCTTGCTTCCATGTTACAGATGCTAGAAAATGATTTTTGACATGAATTCCTAGTGGAGACATTACGCTACCTAGCCTATGATTCCCTTGATTCCTGAATGATATGTTCTATCATTGGACATGACTCATCTCACTACCATCATATTTACTCCTACCTTTGTGGCCAGATTGTTCCAGACACTTACACCTGGAATGAGAAACGTCACTTAATCCGTAGTGCTTCATAATTTTTCATCATAGCTAACGACTTGTATAGGCATGATCTAGACGGTACCCTCCTTAGGTGTTTAGAACCCGATGAGTCCAAACGTGCATTAGTAGAGGTACATGAAGGTATCTGTGGGTCTCACTCTAATGGCCTGACTCTGGCCCGTAAACTTATTAGAGCTGGTTATTATTGGCCAGATATGGAAAAAGAAGCTACACAGTTTGTTAAATCTTACAAATAGTGCCAACTACATGGTAATCTGATTCATGCCCCAGCCAAGGAGCTTATTCCCTTCATTAATTTCTGGCCATTTCAACAATGGGCCTTTGACTTTGTGGGTCACATTTATCCCTCATCCTCAAATGGACATAAGTTCATCATCACAACTATAGACTATTTTACCAAGTGGGTGGAGGCAGTCCCTCTCACCATTGCCAATGGAAAATTAGTATCTATGTTCATTCTCAACTACATCATCTGCAGGTATGGTGTACCCTCAGTAATAATCATTGAAAATGGGGGGAAATTAAAAAATAAGGATTTGACAGAGCTATGCTCTAAGTTTAAAATTACTCAGCATTGGTCTTCGATCTATTATCCTCAGGATAATGGACAGGTGGAAGCATCAAACAAGACAATCCTTAAAATCCTAAATTGCATAGTGCACAAATCTAGATGAGATTGGCATCTCCAGATCAATCCAGCTCTCTGGGCATAGAGGAAAAGCATAAGAACACCAACAAGGGCTATGCTCTATGCTTTGGTTTATGGAGCAGATGCTGTGTTACCAATTCAGGTTGAGATTCCTTCTGTATGAGTCTCTCTGAAAGGCCTCATTACTGATGATGATAACAAAATACCTCAGCTAAAAGAGCTAGAACTACTTGATGAACATCAGCAAGTGGCATTTGATAACCTTAGAGCATATCAGAAAAGGATGTCCAAGAGCTATACCAAGAAAGTTCGCCCAAGGGACTTCCAAGCGGATGACCTTGTTCTAAGGGAGAACCCTAAGAATCAACAACATCGGATCCAGAAAGGAAAATTTGAACCAAATTGGCTTGGTCTGTATGTTGTCACTGCAATGTTTGGGTCTGGCACTTATCAAATTTCTACTACTAAGGGAGAACAACTCAAAGAGCCCATCAAGGCTCTTCATCTGAAACGGTTCTAGAGCTGAGACATCTTCAATATGCTCATGTATATAGTAAAGTCCTAAAAAAATTTAAAAATCTAAAAATTTCCAAAAAAAATGATCATCTTAGTGAAAAGCTAGCGATAGGCGCTTTGATGTATCTCCAAAAAAATTATATATTCCAAAAATTAAAAAAAAATTAAAAAATTGAAAAATACAAAAAAAGAGAAAAAGAAAAAAAAGAAAAGGTTCCATTGATGAAAACCTGGAAAACAGGCGTCATGGTAGAAAAAAAAAAAAAAAAAAATTTCTACCAAGAAGGTGAAAACCTAGTAAACAGGAACCTCTTGTTCCACCTTGCTATATCTATCGCAACACCACTTGGATTTACGCATTTGCTTTCCTGCTTTGCTGATTTACTGCTTGCATTTGCTTTTCCACATGCTTTCAGTTCCTGTCAAGACACCAACTTACATGGATTGAAACTAGTCATACTCTCGGAGCAACCCTCCTGGTCTAGGGGGCACTGTCCTGTTACCTTTTGAGGATCTACTTCGCGATAGTCACTAGTGGTTCTCACTATGTCTGCCTACTATCGCTTTTCTTATACTAACTTCTCTCTCCTTGAGAATCTCCCTAACATCAATCAGCAGTGGTTCTCACTGCGTTTGCCTACTAATGTCTAGCTAGTACTACAATCTTTCAACTTGAGAATCTCTCTTGTGTAAGTCACCACTGGTTCTCACTACGTCTACCTACTATTACTATACTATTGATATTGCTCACATCCATTATAGTTGGAGTTGTACTCAACACTCTATCTACCGATACTTGGTCTTAACTATTCTTCACTTTAGTTTGTACATAGCTTTTGGTCACCTTCATGACACTCTGGTTCCTTTGCGAACGCTACTGACTTGACATTTGATTCAGTGCCATATGCCTAGGGACAATTGAATCTAGTTTGTCCTTGCAACATATGTCAATTTGGTCCTCATTACCTGGGGGCATGGGTCCCCCATTTGATCACATCTTTGGCTTACACCCGCGTCAGTAATCTTGTCACTTCTACAGGACAACTCTCTACTGACACAAAATGGTATTTTTTAACACCACCATAAATAGTGTTTTTCAACACTATCTTTGGACACATATGCATTTTTCAATACACATTGGATATTTAAAATGTAAACATCTATCAATAACAATCAAACACAATGCACTCACAAGCATAATGGTTTTTTTCAACACCCTTTACACATACATATTCAAAAAATTTGAAACTGGCTGAGATATGATTGAATCTTTCTTTGTATGATGTCTATTCTCATGGATTTCATTGATATTTTCTTTGTCTACTACTTGTTGGTGTAGTCCCGATGATCTGGCAATGTCAAATAAATAGGGTGTATGTGATAAGAGCTCCCGCATTAAGGTGGAATAGCTTCACATCCCTTGATCTTGTTTATTTGTATGCCATGGTGAGGTCGATACTATCTCCTTGATTGTTATTGCTCTATTTGTTTACGCATGATCACACTCATGGTTATCTTGGCTTTGAATGCCTTAATACTAGTGTACTCTTGCAACATTAACTAGAAACAATGTTCAGGTCATCTTGGCTTTTGTGCCTTGGTGCTTACGTTTGTTTCCTACATTTTATCTGATGAAAGTCATATTCATATCCTTATGGTCACAGTGGCACTAGTAAGGGTTGTATCGACTCTGATGTTCCAAAAATTGCTCAATGATGATGATTTTACGATGGGTCTCACGACCATGTCCTAGAATTGCACTTTCATATTGCATCTAGCATAAGATTGCATTTTCATTCTAGACTTGCATTGTGGTAGCAATTCGATGTTTAGTTCATTGCATACTCTTGGGTTTAGCATCCTTGTTTCATCATGACTGCACAAGCATTTGATCCTCGCTCTTGATTCTTCACATGTTCTCTTGGTTAGCATTTCTCACACATCTAGACACCCTGCATGAGATGTTAGTACCATATACATTACATTTTCATTATCATTTACACATTGCATTCACATATTTCCATTCATAAGTGCATTTACATAAATCATCTACATACACAAAACTTTACATCTACATCAACATGTGCATCGCATAAACTCATAAACATCACATACATGTGCATTTCATACATCTACATATATTCAAAACATGTTCATACATTTGCATACATTCTAAATCATCTAACCATCTAAGCATATAGGAAACATCTCATAGACAATCACATGTGACACATGCGATGATACCAAAAGACAAGCTCATATATATATATATATATATCTCAAATGTGTCGATATAATACAAAAAGGTGCTACTCGAGCACAATCTATCTCAAAATGGTGGTACAATACATAGATACCAACACATTAGATACATCCTATGATCTCATCTATCAGTATATCAAATCTAGCTCTGGCCTTCTCCCTCGTCACCTGGAGGAGGTAGAGGAGGAGGCATATCTGGTGGAGGTGGTGCCTATGCACCCTCTAACCCTCTGGTGTATGATGAAAATATCGGCACCTGTAATGCCTCATTAGGCACTACCCCCACATAAGATGCATAGTAATAGGCTGCTCAGGAAGCCTAATGTCCTGAATCTACCCAAAAATTCTCTAATACTCTCTGCAACTGCCCTCAGAGATCCTACACCTCCCGATCTCTATTTAAAAGCCGAGCATCCCATACGACAACCTAACCTATCAAATCTGTCACCTATCTAGTAAGATGACATACCCTCTCTCTACCTCTCTGGAGAGCATCCTATGCTTGTGATAGCGCATCTCCAGGGACTAGACCCTATGCTGGCTCCTGTGCAAGCTGGTTCTCATGCATCGGGTCCTCCTACTGACCCTCCTACTACTCTGCCTACTCCTACACATCCTTGAGCTGTGCAACCATCCTCCTCCTGCTCTACTTCCCACTGCTACTCGCATTGGGATCTATCCCCATATGGTGTGCAGGTATTTCCACCTACACTATGCATGGATGTGGTACCTGCTGTGGTGGTGTCCATGGTGCATGTTGCAATGGAGGCACTGGTGCCTGCTGCTGTGGCACCTGTGGGTGCACTACCTGTGCTGGCATGACCATGCCAATTGGACTTGTGAAACATGGAAAGGGATGTGTCACAAAGTTCTCCCTAAACTTTGGAGTCATGCCCCCCTCTATAATAGCACTCAAGTAATCCCATCGAGTCCACGCTAGGGCTCATACATCAATCATACATCAAACAATATCTAACTTGGTCGACCATCCCCTCCTAAGCTCATCAGTGAAATGAGCATAGGAACAATACTCTTGTGGGATCTTCTATGCCCGACCAAACTGTTGCCAGACACATGTCAAAGGAAAGTGCTCAATCACTGATATCGCCTGGTGAATGAGTGGCTGTGACACTAGCATGTATCCTAACTACTCACTGGCATCATCCCAGTCCTTCATCAACCTCCACGGTCTCCATGTCACTGCAACTAGATCGTCAAGATGAGCTCACCACTGCTCTATCTTACCCAATGTGGGCTGGGTAATCAAACCTCTATACCTGTATATGTAAGGCTCCAACGGCTCCCTTAGATCCTCACACATGGGTCATGTAACCGGAAGGTGCTCCCATGCCCACACCTATAAACATAGACCCTTTCTACCATGCTCTTCACCTCTCTATAGGCAATCTCATGCATCTCATGGTATATATGTGCCAACATACACTAACGCCACCCATATCTGATAGGCTCCTCCAACATCTAACCCCAACCACACTCAAAACCATGTTGCCCACAATCCAGCATCAGATAATAGCTAAGGAATGCTGCTAATACCATGGCCAATCAGTGCTTAGGACCATACTCTCTGATCAGCTCCTTCCATGGGATGGCTCTCCCCATGACTAGCTCGTCCTACAGGATCTCCCGTAGTGCTAGTGTCCCTGACCGAGGCTGTACCTCATACTCCACCCTCGGACAGTGGAAGGGTATCCTGAGGATCCTATAAATGTCCTCTGGCATCACTGTCATCTCTCCCTGAGGAAGGTGAAAAGTGTACATTTCCAAATGGAAACGCTCTACTAGTGCTCCCAGTAACCTATGATTAACCCAAATATTGGGTATCTCACAAAGATGTGATAGGCCCAGGCTGTCAATATGGGCAATATCTGCATCGTCTAACTACCTCACTATCCCACTAATATCTGGAACATGTGACCTAAATGCAATGTCTGGGAACTTGACCTGCAAGACATACAAACAACAAAGCATGATCAGCACTCATAATTCACGATAATCAATGGATAGCTAAGCAATAAAGTATTGAAAACACACTATGCTAAGGACCAATGCTGATGCAATTTCTATCAGATGTAGTGCACCCTTGTTTTGTATTCAATTTTCTACCTTTTCTTCATGCGAGACAACAGATTCTCGCACGAAGAGGTTTCACGGGCCGCGTAACATTTCATTCTCGCATGGAGTTTCATCACTGTTCGTGTGAGAAATCCCCCTGTTGAAGGGTTTCCCGTGCGAGATGTGGGTACCGTCCTGCATGAGGATACTCACCGGCCAATGCAAAACTCTTCCTTTTGGTAGTTTCTTGCACGAGGATTCATCATGAGCCACGTGAGGAAACTAGTTCCTTGTGCAAGAACCCATGGAATAGTGCTTTGAAATGCGTAAAAACATGAAAAAATTGACAGAAAGCAATAAAATTTGAATTGCCAGAGAGTTTAATTGACCACTTACTAGGGGTCCGTAGGCTTCTGGCCGATTATGATGCTTGGATTGCTCGAAACAATGCATGCTCACAGGGACCACCATTTTCGCTCAAAACTCTATTCTCAAAAGTCAACAGAGGTAAATGATTTGGAAATGACCTTTTAGACTCATATATAGGTTTTGACCAAATTTTCAAAAGTGTTCTGATTTGCGTGAAAATTTCACCACTAGCTAATTTGGTCGCTCTGAATCCATTTTCGTGATCAAAATTGAAATCTAACACTTCTATATAGCTCAAAATTGCATTTTAAAATTTTTGGGACCAACACGTTCGGACACTTGTGTAGTTAACTTTCTGACATCACTTTCTTGTCAAAATCATATCTATTCAAAATTTCCTCAAATCTTTGACTTTTTTCTCAAAATTCAACTTTGGTCAACTTTGGTCAACCCTAGTCAACTTAGTCAACTAGACCTTGACATCTCTCAAAATTGATTCATAATCTTCTGAATTCTTCCATAATCTATTCTGAGTTCTTCTTAATCTTCGATTCAACATCTATCTACGATTTCTCACTCTCAATTATCATTATTCCGTGTCATCTTTCGATTTCGCTCCCGCAGGGGCAGGATGACTACATAATTGAATCTATTTCCAATCAATCTGATCTGATTTTCAAAAATCCTCATTGCTAGGGGCATCTCACCACTTGCGGCATATTCAGTTTTTCATACTTCATAGTAGAAAATGGATACTCCATAATCAATAGGGGCATCTTTGTTCCTTACATCTCCTCATCTATTAAGTATCTGAGAAATCTAACTCAGATTCTTGAAGATCAAGCTTCATTCTGGATATGATTCTTGAAATCTCAATCTATTAAGTAGCTGAGCAATCTAACTCAGATTCTTGAGGATCAAGCTTCGTTCTAGAGATAATTCTTGAAATCTCAATCTACTAAGTATCTGAACAATCTGTTAGAATAGTCCCAAAGGATAACTGAGAGGGGGGGTGAATCAGTTATCAATAACTTTAATTATTTTTCTTCTTTAACTTCAGAATGTTACAAAGTAAATACTTAATCAAATAGCACAGTACACAACACACAATTTGATTATGGGGAAACCAAATGGTAAAAATCTCGGTGGGAATTAACACCCACACTGAACTATACTTGTTTAAAGTAATCCCTGTTAGAAGATATCTCAACCCTGTTAGGAGTTGTACTTTATAATGCAATAAGTATAGTGACCTGGTTAAGGGTTGGACCCTATTAGGAGTCTTTTACAAATAACCCTATTAGGGGTGGTGGACTCACTGTCCAAAAGCTCATTGCTTGATGGTGAAGGCTACAACCTTCTATATAACAGATATGTACTATATCTAATGATGAACTATAGAGTAGACTTGCTGTGTTGATCAGTTCCAGTGTATTGTAATCTTTCACTTCTTCTTCACATAGACTCTTGATGAATGAACCAACTCTGATAATCTGCTATGTACATCTTTCTTCTCTTTTTTTATCATTCACACTTAGCATGTCACCTTTGACTTGCTATAAGTATCTTCCTCAAAGTATGAGATCATGGGACCTATAAGATGACTCTTCATAACATCCTTGTTAGCTCTACTAAGAACGCAAGCATTATTACAACCACACAAGTATAAACTGAATAGACGCAATGCTTCACTAAGTCGGCCTCACCAAATTAACTTAAACTTTGTAATCTTATTGAAACATGTTTGGCACCTTTAGATTAATATCATCAACTCATAACTAATCATGAATATACACATGCATATACTGAAGATAGGTGCAACTTAAGAAACATGTGATATACGTCGGCCCTAAACAGTTACACTTCCATAACTGTAACTGCCAATAACAGAATTACATAACTTGACTGAAACATCATATCAAGATCTGCGTGTATGAACATAACATAATAAACATGTCAACAACATGTATCTATCCACGCAAGTATTCATGTAATCATTCTGATAAGTACATATAGAATTGCTACTATGTATTATATGTTGTCATCAATGACAAACATACAATCAGTCAACTGCTCAGAATCAAATCTCCAACAATCTCCCCCTTTGACATTGATGGCAACATATGATATCAAAAACTTCCTCTATTCATGGTGTCCTCTTTCTTTTACAATCTTCTCAATATCCTCATCAAAGATTTCTCTTAATTGTTGCAGTTCCTCTGTCTGTATTTTTGTTCCATGTATATACTCCCCCAAAGTATATGCTCCCCCTTAGTACATACTCCCCCTTACTATATACTCCCCCTTTGACATCAATGGAAAAGGGCACCATAGA
>MU228082.1:934404-968453 GCA_018584345.1 Thuja plicata
CTCCCTTGTGAATAGGTTATAATCTACTGCTCCTTTCTTGAATCCAATCTTGGTAAGATAACCATCAAGTCTCTCATACCAAGCTCTTGGGGCCTATTTAAGACCATAGAGTGCTTTCTTCAATTTGGATACCATGTCTAGTTCATCTGAAAGACTAAATCATCCAGGCTGTTCTATGTAGACTTCCTCATTCAAGTCACCATTTAGAAAAGCTGATTTTACATCCATTTGATAAACTTTAAAGTCTTTGAATGTTTCATATGCCAAAAACAATTTAATGGCTTCTAGTCTACTCACAGGGGAAAATGTATCAGTGTAGTCAATTCCTTCTCTCTGCGCATATCCTTTACATACCAATCTTGCTTTGTTTCTTACTACTATACCATCTTCATTCATCTTGTTTCTAAATACCCACTTTGTTCCAATCACATTTTTGTCACTGGGTCTAGGGACCAATTCCCATGTATCATTTTTAATTATCTGATCTAATTCTTCTTTCATTGCATTCTTCTAATCAGAATCATTACAAGCATCTTCAACACTTAAAGGTTCAATCAGTGAAAGTAAACATACCTCTTCATCCATTTCTAGACCTTTTGCTTTTGATCTGGTCAAAACACTGTTGTTCTGATCTCCAATGATGTCATCTTTAGAGTGGTATCTAGATGTGAATTTTGGAACCTTAGGTGTGTCTTCTTCTGTAATCTATGATTCTTCTCTGCTTGATTCAGGGTCATTGCATGAGACATCAATGCAATCAAACATTTCTGCAATAACAATATCTTTGCTACTAGGCCTGGGTTCATCTTCAATCATAGGTGCATATTCATAGTACCTCTCTTGAACCATAAAATTTTCATCAATCTTGACATGCGTGCTTTCAATTATCTTCTTTAATCTCAAATTGAAACATCTACATGCTTTTTTTTTAGTAGACTAACCAAGGAAAATACCTTCATCACTTCTAGCATCAAACTTACCAACATCATCATCTCTCTTGATGTAGCACTTGCTACCAAAGATTTTGAAATACTTTACTGTAGGTACATTGCCAAACCAAAGTTCATAGGGTGTCTTATCTGTGCCTGGCCTCAATTAAGTTTTGTTGATAGTATATACTACTGTGTTCACTACATCTCTCCAATAGGTGTGTGAAACTTTTCCTTCAATCATCATAGTGCGCGATGTATCAAGTATGATCCTATTCCTCCTTTCTGCAATGCCATTCTGCTGAGGGGTTCTGGGTGCACTCAACTATCTTTTAATACCATGTTCTTCACAATAATCATAAAATTGATCAGAGGTGAACTCTCCTCTATCTGATCTCAGACATTTCAGTTTTAATCCGGATTCATTCTCAACTTTAGCTTTGAATATTTTAAACTTCTCAAAGGCTTTAGACTTCTCCTTTAAGAATGCAACCCACATCATCCTAGAAAAATCATCAACAAACAAAATGAAATACCTTTCTCCATAGTATGATCTTGTTTGGGTAGGACCACACAAATCTATATGCACTAGGTCCAATTTGTTCTCAGCTAAGTTTTGCTTACTTCTGAAGGAACTCCTTACATGCTTTCCCATAACACATTCCCTGCATACTGTGTCTACTAGTCTTGCAATACTTGGTAGGTCTCTAACTTCCTTGACATTACTTATCTTTACTATGTTATGAAAATTGATGTGACATAGTCTCTTGTGCCATAGCCAACTGTCATCCACCTTTGCAACAAAACAACTTACATCAGAATTGAGATGAAAAACATTACCTTTTGTTTTGGATCCTGATGCAATCATGTCTCCATCCTTGTTGTTAATGATGCATTTTTTTTCTTTGAACTCTAAATGATAATCTTTGTCAATTAGTTGTCCAACACTCATCAAGTTATGATTTAGTCCATCAACATATAGAACATCATCTATTTTGTTCTTTCCATCCAAAGTGATAGAACCTCTGCCTATGATAGGTTTAGGAGTGTTATCTCCAAATCTAACCATACCACCTTTCTATTTGTCCAAATGAACAAATCTATCTTTGTCACCTGTCATATGATGAGAGAATCCACTATCAATGATCCAATCAGTTCTGATGTCTACTTTGGAAATTAAGGCTAACTCTTGTTCTTCCTTTTCATCTTCAATGTCCATTTCCTCAAGCAACCTTTCCATGTCTCTAAGGGAAATGAATCCAATTTCATCTTCTCCTGAATCTTCATCAATTACACCTTCTTCAGCATGATAACATTCCTTCTTATATTTGGGTTTGTAATCAGATCTAAAATTCTTGACTCTTGTGGGACACTTAGATGCAAAGTGACCAATCTTGTTACATGAAAAACATTTGAATGGAAGTTGTCCTTCATATTTTCCTTTACGTTTATTTTCTCTTCTAGCACTCATAGCAATGATTTATTCTAGTTCTTCATCAACTTCTTCTTTCTCATTATGACTGGAGATGTGTAAGGATTTCTTACCATGGACTAAGGCTTTGAAAGCTATTTCAATTTTAGGTTCAGTCTTCAATCTTGATATCTCAAATGCAAAGATTTTTCTGATCAAGGTCTCTCTCTTGAAGTCTTGTGAGAATTGCATGGTTTCCTCTAGAATACTTATCTTGTTTTCATAGTCTGATGTTAAAGTAGTTAGAAACTTGTCCATTATGTCTTCTTCTGATATTTCTCCACCATTGTTTCTAATTCCAGAGACTGCTTCATTTATCCTCTGATTGTAAGCTCTAATGTTCTCTTCAGGTAACATCTCAAGAATGTTGTATTTATTTTTCCATGTCTTCTTGTGTGCATTCTTTGCTTGAATATCTCCTTCAAACATATCTTCTAAATACTTCCATATGGTATATGCTGTGTCAATTTTCTGGATCTCAAAAAATTCACTGTCAGATAAGGCGCTGATTAGGGATTCTTTAGCAATTGCATTATTGGTAAATATATCCTTTTGTCTGTTAGTAGCATCATCCTTTGCAAGGTCTTTCAGAGATGGAATTACAACCTCTTATGTAGAAATTTCAAAGATCTCAAAGCCAACACACTATAGATGTGTTATCATTTTGTTTTTCCAATCTAGATAATTTTCTCCATCGAACTTAGGGATTTCTTTTCTGAAGTAAGACATATGATCTACCTTAAGCTGTTAGGCTTCTTCTCCAAGGCACTTGGCTCTGATTCCAATTGTTAGAATATTCCCAAAGGATAACTGAGAGGGGCGGTGAATCAGTTATCAATAACTTTAATTATTTTTCTTCTTTAACTTTAGAATATAACAAAGTAAATGATTAATCAGATAGCATAGTACACAACACACAATTTGATTACGGGGAAACCAAATGGTAAAAACACCAGTAGGAATTAGCACCCACAATGAACTATACTTGTTTATAGTAATCCCTATTAGAAGATATCTCAACCCTGTTAGGAGTTGTACTTTACAATGCAATAAGTATAGTGACCTGGTTAAGGGTCGAACCCTATTAGGAGTCTTTTACAAATAATCTTGTTAGGGGTGGTGGACTCACTGTCCAAAAACTCACTGCTTGATGGTGAAGGCTACAACCTTCTATATAATAGATATGCAATATATCTGATGATGAACTATAGAGTAGACCTACTATCTTGATCAGTTCCAGTGTATTGAAATCTTTTACTTCTTCTTCACATAGAATCTTGATGAATGAACCAACTCTGATAATATGCTTTGTATATCTTTCTTCTCTTTTTTTATCATTCACACTTAGCGTGTCACCTTTGAATTGCTATAAGTATCTTCCTCAAAGTATGAGATCATGGGACCTATAAGATGACTCTTCATAACATCCTTGTCGGCTCTACGAAGCACGCAAGCATTATTACAACCGCGCAAGTATAAACTGAATAGATGCGATGCTTCACTAAGTCAGCCTCACCAAATTAACTCTAACTTTGTAATCAACTCATAACTAATCATGAATATACACACACATATACTGAAGATAGGTGCAAATCAAGAAACACGTAATATACATCGGCTCTAAACAGTTACACTTCTAAAACTGTAACTGCCAATAACAGAATTACATAACTTGACTAAAACATCATATTAGGATCTGCGTGTATGAACATAACATAATAAACATGTCAAAAACATGTATCTACCCGCGCAAGTCTTCATGTCATCATTATGATAAGTACATACAGAATTGCTACTATGTATTATATGTTGTCATCAATGACAAACATACAATCAATCAACTGCTCAGAATCAAATCTCCAACACAATCTAACTTAGATTCTTGAGGATCAAGCTTCGTTTTGGAGATGATTCTCAAAATCTCATATATTGGGAATTGGGGCAACCTAACCTTGACTCCTAAAAAATCAAGCTCCATTCTGGAGATGATTCTAAAGCTCTACTAACTATCTTTTGGGACAGGTATCGAGGCAATCTAACCCTGACTCCTAAAGGTTGAGCCTCATTCTTGGGACATTCTTGTGAAAGATATCAATTTAACCAGTGTCTGGGCAATCTAACCTGGATATTTGGGACTAAGATTCGTTCTGGAGATAGTCCTAAATCTCTATTGACTATCTTTTTATGGATAGGTATAGGGGCAATCTAACCCTGACTCCTGAAGGTTGAGCCTCGTTCTGGTGACAATCTTTGAAAGATGTAAATATATTAAGTATCAGGGCATTCTAACCTAGATCCCTGAGGATCAAGCTTCATTCTAGAGATGATTCTTGAAATCTTAATCTATTAGGTATCGAGGCATTCTAACTTGGATCCCTGAGGATCAAGCTTCATTCTGGAGATGACCCTCAAAAACTCTACTTGATCAGTGTCTTGGCAATCTAACCTAGACTTCGGAGAGTTAAACTCTATCCTAGAGATAGCTCTAAAATATTCATTAATCAATCTTTGCATCATCAATTTTTTAAATCTATTCTTTTGTGCTTTAAGCATCAGACTATTCTTTGAATCAATGCGCTGCTCGCACATCAATTTAACGAGTGGCAAAATGTAACACCCCAAAATTGGCATCTTGCAACCCTAACCAATTTTGTTGCATTTTTCATTCTTCTGGATCATCAAAGTCCTATTGTACTAGGAAATTCTGAGTTTTGACTGACTCTACTCGACCTATGTGTCAAATGCAAAAAATCCTAAATCTGCATTAATCGTACATTATATTTAATTCCTAAATATTTATTGGCTAAACAAACCCTGTGATTGAATTAATTTAATTATAAAGTCCTAGCACTTTAATTAAATTAAATTCACCCCTTTTAGCTAAAACACATAAAAAGGAATTAAATAATATTTAATTATTAAATAAATATCCCCATTTCAATAATTGAATTTAATTATTCAAATAATTTAGAAAAACACATTTATGAGGTCATACTTTATTTATTTAATTAAATATTCTCTCAAAAATCTTCTCTTCAATTCATAAATAGAAGTTTTGAAATAAATATGCTTTAAAGAGAAAAAAAACAATTAAAATCATAAATAAAACAGTTAAAATCAAAGAAAGAAAACAGTTAAAGCAAAGGGAAAACAATTTATTGTTTTCTTTTAAAGAAAGCTTTCTATTTTAAACTGGCTTTTCTATCTATTTTATTTCAAAAAGGAAACTTTCTATTCTGATCACCTCTGAGTCTATAAAAGAACTCCCATTCCTCATTCAAAACCCCTAGAGGAAAATATGCATTGTTAGAATACTGAATTGTTGCTACATTTTATCATCTCATTTCGAGTTAAAAGTTTTCATTTGCAATAGAATAATTTCAATTTCTTAGAATAATCACATTGAAATCATGTCATAGATTAATCTTCCATCTTTAAATTCTTTGAATAATCTTGCATTTGCATTGCATTCATGGAGAAAAATCCTTCATTCTTAGATCGGTCTATGGTTGTGAGACTCTCGTTCTGAGAGCTATTTCGAAACCCCATCTAGATAGAAGGCAACAGGTCAAATCATACATGCATGCAGGATGAATAACTCATATTCATTTATGTATGTGGCTGATGAACAAGGACTATGTTGAAGTGTATAGTTGAATAACAAGGCCAATTTTACCACATATTGTAAGCTGCCATCATTAGTGTAGACCCTGTGGGTGCATAGTTTAGGGTTTAGACCTAGCATATCTCTGTAATCCCAAGCAAATAATTTCTCATGCTTACGTAATAACTTGGTTAATAATGCCAATTGTGGGGTTGGCAACTTGTTGTTTACATGGAGATTGTGACTAGGGGAAATTTCCATAGTAGTTGTTAGCTCTACCATTGACATCTCAAGTACGGGGCTTGTAGCTACTTCACATGGCAATAATTGGCTAATTATCTCAGGGCTTGCTAGAAAGACACAGTCCTCATAGGTATATAGCTATAAAATAGAACTTTCAGAAACATCCTTGGTAAGAATACTATACACTCATTGGTAAGAATACTCTACATTACATCATCTTCCTCTTGCATTTTTAGAAAAGACTATGTCTGCATCATCATAAGCTAGGCAACAGAGTTGAGCTCTTCTTCCCCATCCCCTAGTTCTAGCAAAATAGGATCTCTCAAGTTTGATTGAGGCTACATAGGAGGATAGAGTGCTAGCTTCTTTATTGCCTGACCATTTGAAATTATAATACTTCCTGATTTGCAACTAATTTTTGCATCAGTAGTGGCTAACCAAGGTCTACCTAGGATGACTAGATAGCCAACAAAGTTTACTTTTGGTGATAAGATGAGAAAATTAGTAGGGTATTCCCATGAGTCTAAGGTGACTACCACATCCTCTATAAGACCATCTGGAGTGACTGTTGAACTATCAGCATGTTGTAACACTGTTGGAGTTGTTCTCAAGCCCTCTATGCTTAATCTATGCATTGTATCTTTGGTCATTACATTTATGGCTGCTTCCAAATCAACTAAAGCATTTTAGTTACATTTTACATTAATTATCAAGTCAACTATTGGACTTCCAGGGTCTGAATACTTGGGTATAACTACCTTTCCCAACATGATATCCGCAAGTTGCCCTATTACATGAACTGTTTGAGGTTCCTTCTTTTTTCTTCCAGGATTTTTAAGGCATGCGTCCTTAATAGCCTTTACATAGATAGGAACATCTTTGATAGCTTGAAACAAAGGGATTTGAATGTGCATATTTTTCAGCTTCTCAAGAATATCAAACGACATTTCTTCTTGGGATATAGGTTTTTCTATGGTGAGCCTTTGTGGAAAAGGAGGGTCAACTGAGGTGTTAACTTTATTTTTTCTGGATTGTTGAGTTGATTGGGTGGTATCTTGAAATGTAGCCTCTGGAAGAGGTGCTGATGCTGCAGGAGTGTCTACAACTTCTATGATAATAGGATTTTCAGGTGCAGGTAGAGTAGTACCGGACCTCAAATGGATATCAGATATCTCTAGTGCGTAGGTGGGATACTGCTGTGTATTAGTGGTATACATTGGCTACTGCTGTTGCTTTCTATTTGGGTTAGGTTGCGGCTGAGTAGGTAATTGAGTTTGCTTTGGATTAGGGCTAGTGGCTGTAGGAGGTGGAATTTTTGTAGGAGGAGGGACTAGAGCTGGCAATTGTGAAAAACCAGGATTTTGGTTAGGCCACTGAGGAGGCCCTCTCCATTGGTTATTTTGCTGCCAATTTCCCTGCGGTGGTTTCCATTGATTTTGCTAGTTAGGCCACTAATTATTTTACCACTGGTTATTTTGCTAGTTAGGCCAGTGGTTTTTTTTCCACTGGTTATTTTTCTGGTTAGGCCACTGGTTATTCTAGGCTGGCTGAGAGTATTGAGAAGGGTTCTAATAACCTTGGTTTTTCCATTGATTATTGTAAGGATTTTAAAATTGTAATGGGTCATGAGGCATACCTTTTTGTGAAGCCCATGGTCGATGTTGAGTAACAAAGAACACTTTCTTGTTGTCTCCTTCTATCTTTATGTACTCGATAGGCAAATGTTGATTTTACAGGTTCGCCACCAGCTTGCATTCGCAGTTTTTCTTTTGTTTACAACAATGAGGACAATACTCAGCTAACTATAATTCAACATCTGCATGTTTCTTCTTAGTAGTCATGGTGTCAATATGTGTAGAAACATCATTAATGATGTCTTTCTTGAAATCTTCTAGCAAATTAGATATCTCCAACTTGGAAACACCTGAACTACTTCCTTTAGTGACTATGGACTGATATCCTCTGCTTTTCTTCCCTGTTGATCTGGAGTAGTTGAGAAAAATTTTCTTGAGGTCAGCCCAAGAAGATTGGGATATGTCCCCACCATCCATGAGGTTAAGTTCTTCTAGATAGCTATCATTCACTCCTCTTAAGAAGAATAGTTTCTGTGAATCCTTCGCCAGAACATGTTGGGGATTCTTCTGCATGATGTATAAGAAATGTGAAACATAGTCCTCCAAGGTTTCATCCTCCTTCTGCGACATTCTAAAAATTTCATCTCCCCTTGGGTCACCCCCCTTGTAATATTCTTTCTATTTCTACAGAAACAGAGTCTGTATCTCATCCCATGTGCCTGCTGCATTTGCTCTTAAGCCCATGAACCATCATAAGGCTGAATCTTTTAGGGTTGCTAGAAACAATTTGAGTTTGTGGGCATCAGTGTTATAGTCAAAGCTACAACAAAGGATGTCTAACTCAAACAAAAAGGTGTTAGGATCTTCAATTATCAGGCCATAAAACTTTGGGAGTGCAGCAGAGGGTATATTTTTTAGATTGGCATTGTTTATAAGGCTCGGTAGAGGAAATAGGAAAGTAGGTTGTGCCATTATTGGAGGTATTGGGAGTTGGAGTTGCTGCTAGAAAATAATATTAGCTATAGGATTTTTAATAGAAGGTGTGTTTGGGTCAAAATTATCAAGAAAGATGGCCAAGATTTCAGTGAAAGGCCAAAGACCACTTATATCAAAAGGTTCTCCTCCAGAGGAAGATGTTGTAGGAAACTTGGGACTTGCGTCAACAAAAGGTAACTCAGCTTCTTCAACTTGTTTGTTCGAATTCACAGACTCTCATGGAAGAGATCTGCCATATTCATCTCTTCTTCTTCTTCCCCTTTGATGCATGCAAATGAATTCTTCACACTGGTGAAGCAAATTTAAAGCTACAAACCACTAAAAACTAGCTTAGAAATGAAAAATGTTGCAGAATTTTTCTTAGCTTGATACCATCTTGACAGTGGTGCCAAAAATGAATTTCCTGACAATAGGTTCTCAGTAATCATGCCCAAAGCCTCTCTTAGGAATAGTTTATTGAATCTAAGGATCACTTCTCCCACCATGAGGTGCATTTAGTTTGTCAACCCAGGGATGTATACTTGAAATGGTATGACACAGTATGTGCACTAAGTCCCTTAAAGGGTCATTCTACCTATGTTGTAGGAAGTTAAAATGCGTGAAAGGAATCTATACTAGAGTTGTAGGAAAGGAAACACACCTAATCCTTACTAAAATGAATGCTACAAACTACAAATTCTACTTAAGCCTATTTTCCATCCGAGAGCATTCACTAAAACTATCCTTGTAGGTGTTGCAGGAACATTCACAAAGTACAATGCTGCAGGAATAAACTATAATCTTCTATCTAGAATTTTGAAAATGCTGAAATAAAATATACTCTACTCTAATCCACCTCCCAAGTGGGCCCCCTTGGTTGGCATCTGCTAATCTATTAACATAGAAGATAAACCAAAATTCACTTCATTATATTTCAAGAACTGATTACATGAGAATGATACATAAAATTGGAAATGAACTTGTTGTGCAAGATACAACAGAACAATGTATTCCAAAATCTCTGAACTTACAAACTAATAGTCCAATCCCTATAAATAGAGGATTGACTTCTTTATTCTAAAATAGAAAAGGAACCATCTAACTGAAACTATGCCAAAGAGGAAAAATAGGAAACGCAACAGCCCACGACATATTCAATGACGTTTGGGGGACCAAGTCAACATGTTGGGAGTGTGAAGGGAATATAGCAGTGCTACATTCCTACATTTTTGAAATAGTGGCTCCTCATTTTCAATAGCCATGTCTTCTAATGCCATGATGGTTATCCGTTCACAGCTGGTCTTCAACATCCTCTTTGAATGCTGTCAACCACTCTCAAGCGGCTCCTACTTCCTGGCAGGTTAGTTATCATGCAAAGATGTTCATACAAGTAAACTTAATCAAATTGATCTAGATATTAGAACACACATTCTGATTATTATATGAAATACTGCAATATATATATAATATTGGTAAAACATGACATATCTATTCTACCCATGGCTTTAATGGTTCTAACTATACTTTGACATAGGTTCAACTGATTATAAGTCCACAAATGTTTTGGTAATACTTAAAAATAGAGTATAAAGATTAATATAATAGAGACAGTAAATGGTCTCATCAGGTATGTTCTTCATACTGATCTCCAACCCTTTCAAAATCCTTCAACTCAACTCAACTCCCAAAGCTCAGGTTCCTCCTACTGAGTGCTTCATTATGCAAAGGCATCAATAAAAAATTCTTGCCATCCTTCTCAATAGAAAACAAATTCTTGACACAATCATGCACAACCCTGCAATCATATTGTCAAGGTCTACTAAGAAATATGTGATAACTACTCATGTCCATGATATCACACAACACTTGATGCTTATACTAGCCGATCTAAAAGTCAATAAGGCATTTCTCACTCACTTCCAAAGCATGTACATATCACAACCAACCAATCCTATAAGGATAGGGGTGTCTCACTCTTTTCAAAGCAATTTTTTTAACCGTCTCCTTAGCTACAAGGTTATCATTACTACCACCATCCACAATCACATTTTAGATTTTACCAGCAGACTTACAACGAGTCCTGAACAAATTACTCATTTGACAAGGTTTTAGTACTTTCTTACCAAACAATACTCACCGAGGCAAAAAACTATATCCTCCTTGTTGAGGTTCATTCAATTCTTCATCCTCATTCATGACAACAACTCTTTGATCACCAATCTTCTAGGAACATTTAAAAAATCTATGTCCTTCTTCACCACAATGAAAACAAGTACCTTTAAAGGAAACCTTACCTGTCCTCTTCCTCAGCTCAATAGGTTTTGGTTCATCTTCAACAGTCAACTTATCCTTGACCGAGTGATCTTATTTCTCCTTCTCCCTGCATCGACCTTGGTGTTTCCTCTTCAACTTATCTTTTGCCTTTAGAGCATACTGATAAGTATCCTCAACTGAATCAATCTTAAACATACCAATCTCATCCTAAATATTGAATCTCAAACCATTAACAATTGAGCTACCTTCTCCTTGGAAATTTTTCTATGCCCAGACCGAATAGTCAACTTATAGAACTCCTCAGTATAATCCTTCATAGAAAAATCCTTCTGTTTTAGATTCTACAACCTCTTAAAAAACTCAATTTCATAGTCAACAGGTATGAACTTAGCCTTTAACTTAGTCACCGTGAATCTCCATCTGATGATATTTAGTTCACCATCTTCTTCTCCATCTCTTTGCAATTCTTTCCACCAAATAGAAACATGTCCTTTCAACTTACCCTATGCCAACCTTACTCTAAGTGGATCACCAATATTGTCTAACTCAAAGTAGTCTTCCAATTCACCAATCCAATCAATCAGGTATTCAGGATTTAAAGTACCTGAGAAATTAGAAATATCCATCTTATGCTTCAACTTTAGTCAAGTGCCAGATCTATCTAACTGGCCAGCTCTACCATCCCTAGATCCTTCTACACAGTCAGTTCTATCCTCTCCATTAGATCTAGCAGCTTCAAATTCTTCAGCAGATTCCTCATAACTATCCTCGGTACCCACATTTTGAGGTACAGTAGTCATATCCCTTATGATCCCAGTCATCATTTTATTGTTCATTAATACTATTTTAGATCTAAAATATGCATTAACCTTCTCTATAACCCTAGACTCCACAACATCACAAAGATCTGTAATTTCCCTAGGGTCCAATCTTCTCGAAGGCATCTTCCAAGATCTTTGAAAACCCTCTACAATAAATCATGAACTTTATCAATCCAAGGTCCTAGTGTAAACTACCTCACCCTCGATGATTTGTCCACACACTCAAGATCTTCAAACTCTGATACCACCTGACACAGTGTTGAAGCATGGAAGATCCAAGAATGGATAGTCCAAACCTTGCTTCCAAAACAACAACACAACAAAACAAAACAATAATAGAGAATGGAATCAACATTAAATTTATTGCAACATGCCAGGCTGTAAGGCCTTCCTTATTATGGCCAATTACAAACAAATACAATAGTAATCAACAAGATCCCTCTTAGAGCCAACCCAAACCCAATCCTAGATAGTCAGATCTAGAAAAATAGGCTACAAAAATCTGATAGAAACATCAAACAAGATCTAAACTTGTGCACACAGGCCTCCAAGCTATCTTCATGTTCCTAAGCCTCAACCCTAGCTCTGCTTATATATTTATAGCTCCAGATTCCTAACTTGAATCTCTTCTCTCACCCTCTATCTCCCTCACACTCTACCCAACCCTCTTATTTATACCCAACTAAGCCACATGTTGGCCTAGAAAATTACAAATAAAATAAACCCTTGCATTAATTATATATTCACACCACAAGTCGCCCTGCAATAGATAATAAATGTACCAAGGATAAAGATCCAAGACCAAAATAGGTCCATAGACATCCCCATGATAAATCCACATCACAATCACATGCTATACATATTAAATGAACCAATTTGACCTCCTAGATCTGAAAGAACACAAGTCGGCTAACCAAAATGTTGAGCACCAGTAAACCAACCAACAATGTCAAGCACCAGAAAACCAACCAGCAATGCCGAGCACCAGTAAACCAACCAAAAATTCCAAGTGCCATAAAACCAACCAAAAATGCCGAGCCACAACACACGATGAGTAACAGAACTATCAAGCCCTCCAACGACCGAGTCCCTGCAGTGACTGAGCCCTCCAGCGATCGAGTCCCTCTAGCGACCAAGTCACTCCAGCGATCGAGTCCCTCAGCCAATAATGCAACCGAGAAACACTCCACTAACTGAGTACTCCAACTAAAGCACTCCCATATGCAGGATTGCCATCTACCCCAGGATGCTCCTGCATCAAGAGTCCTAGAAATACACTTTTCACCTTTATAATAACCGAGTGACAGGGTGTAATGAGCACAATCAGTTCATTGATAAAACACCACAAAAAAATTTAAATGCATATCTTGTACATTTATTTCTCTGATATAATAAACTAAAAGAAAAATGTCAATTAAAAAATGGGATTCATAAATCCTTACAAAATTCAACTCATCGACCATCTTTACAAAATAATAAATTGCATTCTCATTTATAGAGTTAAGTTCATACTTAGTACAATACAACAATTAAAACCAATTATAGTTTATATCTCATATGGACAGATATTACAATATTTTCATCAATAGTACAATACAATACTCGCAAATTTGGTATAATTAGATTGTAAAATTTCATACAATGGTACATTGAAAAATAAATAAATAATGTCTCTAAAAATTCTAGTCTACAATAACTCAATTGCAAGAGGGGGAGCATCACCTAAGTTCTTTTCCTTGAACCATGGACCGGTGTTCCCTCACACACCTTCCTATTAGAAGTGGCTCTTCCCTTTGCAAGAGTAGTGGATCCAAAGAAAATTTGAGACCATAACAGCATCTAAGAATTTATGTTGTGCGCTAACACAAATAATCTATCGTATAATTCTAGATTCCCTCTAATTAAGTATGATGTATTTGATGAATTTTTAGCTTAAATTACTTTGAATTGACAATGCAAGTAGTGATTTTACATTACTTTGGCCAAAGATTTTAATAATAAATAAATAAATTTCAAACTTGGTGTGTCATATTTTCACACACCTCTTTCTTAAAGTAGTTATTGACAATTCTATATCTCACTTTTCTTCCACTGAAGGATAAAGTTAATAGACACTTTGGTTTACAAATTATTTTATTTTATTCATTACATGTAAATGAACCATGTAGAGGATTTTGGTGAGGTATTTTCCCCTACTCTTGTTAATGATATTCCCTTATGTGGGTTTTCTCCCATGGGACTAAATGGAGGTTGTTATTCCAGCAGGGATTTTCCTTGCAACTGGTAAAAGTGGTAATTCTAACAAGCCATGCTTTGAAGCACCTAGTACAAAAATCAACAAGAAGAGTGATAGAACCTATGGCAAGAAAAGAAAAACCATCACGTAGTAGAGGATTTTGGTGAGGTATTTTCCCCTTATCTTGTTAATGGTATTCCCTTATGTGGGTTTTCTCCCATGGGACTAAACGGAGGTTGTTATTCCACCAGGGATTTTCCTTGCAACTGGTAAAAGTGGTAATTTTGACAAGTCATTCTTTGAAGCAATTAGTACCAAAATCAACAAGAAGAGTGATAAAACCTATGATAAGACAAGAAAAACCATCATGCATCTTAAATATTAACATCAAACTTCTCATATGTATCTTGGTGTATTTTTTGTGTAAAGAGATATTCTTCAATAATAATATTCACCATCCATATTGTATTAATGAACACTCCTTGTGAGAGATTTCCTTTAATTTTCACAATAATGTATAGGGGTTCATTTGGTGCCTTAATAATTTGACTTGAATCAAAGGTGATGGTAGGTTCATGCTTAGGTTTAGTTTTCTCAATAAGGTTCACAACATTGTTGGACTCATCACACATGTCATTAGATTTTATGTCTTGAGGTTTGTTAAGCTCCACAACATTGGTAGAATGAGGAGGCGAGTGATTAGTAAATATTTACAAGATTTGATTAGAGGTTTCTATGAATTTTTTTCCTTTATCTTTCACACCCTCCATAGTTATAGTGTTGGAATTAATAAGGTATTCAATATCATGGCCAGTTTGACAATGGTATTGGAAAAAGGATTTGGGATCAAAGGAATTTGGCAATGGATTAGAGGTATATATAGGTTCGATAGGAGGAAGCTTCAATAAATTAACATTAATCAACTTAAGGATGATGTTATGCAGTAATTCAGAAAGAGTAAAAGTATGAAGTGTAAAGATTGATGATAAATGAGCCACACTTGATATTGTGGCTACCTCTTGTGTATCAACATAATTTGAAGAATTATTATTGGTCTTGATGAAACCTTTGTTTTTCTTTTGGAAATTTTGAAACAATTGTTGAATGACACATTTGTATTAGTTGGAGATATTGATGAAAATTATAAAATTGGCTCACTTAAAGCTAATAATTATGAAGCATTGCACACAGTTGTGTAAAAAATGTAAACTCATAAAACTATAAATTATCTCTAATATCCTTTAGCAAATTAGAAATGAAAATCACTTGAACATTGTCATCAAGCACATGGTAGTAATTTGCTAATGCAAATGTTTATATATACCAATAAAATTAGTCAATTTTTCTTCACCTCCTTGTTTACAATGAATCAAATCAGTCAAAGTAATTTGAGGACCAATATTGACATTAGCCAATTTTTTAAAAGAATCAATAGAACAAGGAGGCAAAGAACAATACCATTGCAAATATTTATTTCTAAAAGTACAAGAAAACAATTTTTTGATGATTCTATGATGATTTGGGAAGTCACTACACAAGGTTTGGAATGTTTGTATAGGAGTCAAGGGGTCACATTTTCTAATCTATAAATCCAATGGAGGAATATCCATGTATTGATGGATAATAGAACATATGGTTTCTTGGGAAAGTGGGCCAGCTATATCACATGTAGGAGTAGAAAACTTGTTTTGAGTTATGGAAGCCAATTATTTTTGTAAGGATGACACACTTCGAGAAATTTTTTTGATAGTGGCTTAGGTGGATAAATTAGTTTTAGACATGTTTGATTTTGAAGAAGGTACAATATTGTGATAAGTTGATGAAGCATTAGAGTAAGAAAGTGGAATATTATGGTAAATGGGTAAAGGAAATAGTTAGAAAAAAAATGAGAGGTTAATATAAAAAGTTATGTAGGAGTTTAGGTTAATAGGTATTCCTATAGGATGAACATGTGTGGGAATTTTTTTTGTAGAGGTAGCCAAAGTAGGAGATATATATGTAGAAAAATTAGGCAATGATATAGGTATGAGACTGGAATGCTTAAATTAATTTATATGGTTTGAGAAATTAAGATCTTTGGTACAACTTATAATAGGCATAACATTAGTATCAATAATATGATCAATGCTATGCAACACTTTCACACCATGTGCATCACTTTAAATCATTCTCCTCAATCACTCAATCAAGGAGATTGCCTCACTAGTAGAATTTTTTTTACCAATCCAATGTTAGAGCTTATCCAATTCATGGGAAATATTTCCCAATTAGTTGATAGATACTCATATTAAGGATTCATCCTCATCATGAGAAATGCGGGAAGAATGGTTCTCTAATTTTTTTGGTTTGTTATGTGTAGGAATATAGGTTTTACCCAAGTTACCATTGAATATGCTAGTCAAATCATGCTTTACACCCTTGGTATTTAAAATATGGTCTTATATAAGTCTATAGATTCTTCTCACATGGATTAGATGTAGGACTTGTAGACACCCTAAAATGGATAGACATGTGACCTTGCATTTAATTACTAATTTTCCTCTATTAATTAATGGTTTCTTTAATCATTAGTTAATCATCTACTTCTTCTAAATCTTATCCTCTAATCATTTAATCATTTCTCCAAAATTAATTAAATAATTAATTTTATTTAATTAATAAGCTTTAATTAATTAATCTTTATTAGTTAATTAAATTCAATTTCCTAAAGTTTAAATTCAAATATTTAAACTTATTAATTATTATTCTAATTAAAATAATTTCACTAAATTAATTTAATTTCACTCTTAATTCTATTTTAAATCAAAATAGAATTCAAATATCTCATTTATGAGTATTTTAATTTCTAAAATCAATTAAATCTTCTCTCTAGCTCAAAAAAGGGAACTCGTGTGCTATCTCTGTGATTGCATAAATTGCTCCATTTTCTCTCCAGTTCAAACAGGGAACTCATGTGCTATCTTTGTGATTGCATAAATTGCTCCATATTCTCTATAATTCAAAAAGGGAACTCATGTACTATCTCTGTGATTGCATAAATTGCTTCACCTTCTCTCTAGTTCAAAAAAGGGAACTCATAATCAAGTCTATAGTTGACTCAACTGTTTCCTCTTCTCTTCAGTTAAGAGGGGAAGTTTACTGATTCCTTCTTTAGTTCTTATTGATCTCAACTATCCATTTCAAATTATCTAGGATCAATCCAATCAGTCCAAATCATTTCCATATTCTATATAATCAACCCTTCTCAACCATTTGAGAGGAAGGGAATATCTCCAACTTTGTGCACAATTACTATGCAGGATTCTTGTATGAAGCATCAAGCAAAATCGTTATTATTTTGATCTCATTTTCTCAACATGCCCAAGTCATAGATTTTGTCAATGCCAATACTGAGCACCATCCATACAACATTTCAAAAGGAGTAGAGAGAAACAATAGAAGCTTCAAGCATTGGGGTTTACATTTATTTATTTTCCTCTGTAATGTTTGATATTTTATTGTTCTTAGGCTCATTCTTAGTAGTGTGTTGATTTATTTCATTGCAAATTGGTGCTACTAACCCTCTTGTTTGAGTGTGCAGACATAGGCCTATACATCTTGGTGAACCCGATGTGAAATTTGGTCATATCTTTCAAACTGCTTGGGATTTTTTTCTAAATTTTTTTTCGTAGGCTTACGCTAATCTAAGGAGGCCACAATTCAAAATTAAGAGTTTTTGGAGTTTTTTTTAAAAAAAATTATAAAATTTTTATGGTATTTCATAAAAAATCATTATGGGGCACAAATCAGAGTTTCTTTTTGAAAAAAATTACATTTTTAGAAAGGTCTTGAAATTATGCAGGGGATTTATTCTCTGTGATTTTAATTTTTCTAAAAAATATTTGCAAAAAAAATAGATCTTTTAAAACTGGTGTGTTCTGATAAAATGGTTCCCTAGGGCACAACTTAAGGAATTATGACCTAATTTTGTTTTTTGCAAGTATTGGTGGAGATAAGAAAGCTAAAGTCCAAAAATTATATTTTTTTGTGTTCTTTTTAATTTTTTTTATGACATTTTGTAAAAAAACAATTCTAGACACAAATCAACATTTCTTTTAAAAAATTTACATTTTTTGAAAGGCCTTCAAATTATACAAGGGGTTTATTCTATGTTATTTTAATTTTTCTAAGAAATATTTTCAAAAAAAGAAAGGTCTTTGAAATTTTTTTTTTTGTGTGTAGGTGTAGGTGATAATCGTTTAATCAAAAATATTGTTTCAAAACTAAAAATGGTATTTGCTTCTTTCTATCTAAACTATGATTCTCTATTGTAAAAAGATACATTTTCATTGTTGAAAATATGCACTTGATGTAATGAAAAAATGTAGTAGGCTACCAAAGCAAAAAAAATTTAAAATTCAGAAGCCTGATGAGCAATGAAAGAGAGAGAGAAAGATTAAACAGAACAAAGAAAATGCACAAAGATTAAGAATTGAGGAACTTGAGGGAAAGATCAGTTATGAAGGTCTTATAAAAACATATTTGGACAAGGTAAGAGAATTTGCTGAAAAGTTCAATTATCATTATATCAATACCAGCATGCTTGTGGATTATCAGATGTAAATTTCTAGGATTTTTCAGCACTAACAATTTTTTGATAGCTTGTGGCATGGAAGCAACTTAATTTTTTCTAAATATGAAAATCAATCCATTTATCTTTTGGTGCTTAAAAATAAAAGTGTATGCTCAAACATCACAATCTCATCTTTCAAATTGGTGCATAAAATTAACGTGTGGTTAAAAATTGAACAAGACAAAGAACTTTTGAAATTGGTGCACTTAAAAATGAACAAGAAAATATCATTTGGTTTGGGATTAAAATTGAACTCGCGTGCTTGTATAGATGGTAACTGAGTTCACATTTGATCTTTCGATGCTTAATGCAATTAACCTTGTATTTTGAGTCTTTGGTGCACTTGCACAATTTTTTAGAATAAAAACCTTTTCATTTTTTAGAGAGGTATGTCTGGGAAAGCACTTCTTTCTCAGAGGATGACCTCAAATAGGTAACCCTTCTGATCGATATATAAAAAAGACATGGGCCAAATCCTTGAATGTCTTATATCTAGCCAAGCTTGGGCGAGGTCTTTTGATGATAGTCTGGATCAGGTGAAGTACCCCTAAGTAGAAAGCATGGTAAACTAGGCTCTTAAGTGAGTCACACATGTACAAACCGATTGGATAGACACTAGGGACCTTACTATGACCTGGTTAATTAGAGACCCACAAGTTCACCTTTGAATCAAGTGTCTTATTAAAGTGCAAGGGGTTGCAGAATTTCCCCCCAAGGTTCCCAACATATGTGTTCTAGGGTATTGTGTTAATGAAAGATATCTTCATTAGCATGATAATAATACCTAGGAAATACAAAAACATGAGCACCTATGTCATAGATCTTTGTGTCCTAGTAGCGTGACAATTATTGTGTGAGATGATGAAAATCAAAAGAATTGGGCCTATTACATCTTGAAGCCAATTCACCATAGATTAATTTGACTATTTTTGTTTCGACCGTGTGAAAACCTTGCAACTTGAAAAAGTTGTTTAACATACATTAATTTATCTTGGATCTACAAAATTTTGTCTACTATGTTTTCTTGTGAGATCATTTTTCAATGCAAAAACAACATATTAAAAAATCAAATGAGTCAAACATGTTGAGTGTTTAGGGTGTCAATAGAAGTCTGTTTCAGAAAACATATTACCTCACTTTTCTAGATTTTTTTAATATAAAAACTTCAAAATTGCAATCAAATTTTCAAGACTGTCACAAGTTGCAATAATTGATGAAAGTTTTTGGCAATTGATGGAAGATTTCCACAATTGGCGTAATTGGCGTATTTATTAGTGTAATTGAATCTTTTATTCCCACAATCACTAGAAGTTTGTTGTAATTGACACTGCATTCTATGACCATCAATATAAGTTTTCCACAATTGATCAAAAGGCCTGTGAAATTATTCGGTCAAAATAGTCTGGGTTCCTCTATTAGAATACTACATTTTATCAGTCTAGAACCTTGGAAAAGTCTCCTGTGTCATGTGAAAGGTCAGTGTGTACATATTGGGAAATAACAAAGAATTAGTGAAATCTCAAACATCTAGGATTACCTCTCTTTTTCGGTTCAGTTGTTGTTTGGCATTGATAATTCAATGGTTCAGATTAGATTATATTGATATCATTATATCAATTTCATCACCCTTTTATAATGAATCTATCTCATCTAAGATGAGAGTCAAATCATATCTTAACATAATCAATCTATGAGATCAAGAGAAGTCAAAGTTTGTTCTTAAAATTACCCTTGTTAAACAAGAGCTCAAACTCTCTTCGGGAGGTTGTCCCTTTTGTTTGTTTTACATCACTCATTTTAGTTAAATCCTAGAAAACACCATGTCATTTACACCTTATGGAGGACCTTATACTAGGTCAAAGGATAGATACCAACAAGATTAATAATATGTTAACTTGTTTCCGCCATGGGAAGAAGAACTAGATATTAACCCATTAAAACACATTGATCGCTCACTATACGCTAAAAATGTGCCTACACTTCCACGTGGTTCCCAAAGGCCAAATATTTTTAAAGTTATCATAGATGAAGAGATAGAAGATATAGAACAAGATCCTTATTTTGCACAAGTGGTATACATTGTGGTAGAAATAAATCTTGAGATATTTCTAGAAATGTTAATCAACAAAGGAGTCAAACTTTCCACTAAATTCAATGTATCCACAATATGGTCTGAAAACCCATTGGCAGGATGAAATACAACTGAAAGATCTCAAATTAATCTAGTGGTGTGTCAAACCTTATCTATGCCATTATCAACATCTACAACATTAGTACCGACTGTGTCTACACAAACTAGCTAGTCCACTCAATCTAGTTAATATTCTACTCAAAACATGATAGGTTACCAAATGAGTGCATTAATTATTTCTATTTCATCTCAAGAATCTTTCTCATTGCCTCTCACATCAAGTGGTCAAGTTATTTCATCAGCACCTCAGAAAAGCTATAACCCATTTGTCACTACCTAAAAATCACAATCTATCCCTATTGGCCTTGGATCTAATTATTCACAATAACTCAGATCAATCTCTATAGGCCCAACATTCAGTCAACGTCCTCCAAGGGCTAGATATTTAATCCAATAGAGGTCTCAACAAAAATAGTCACAACAACCTTGGACCCATCATTTACCCCAATATCAACAAAACAATACATTTGTGAATCAATACCAAATCCCAAGAAAGATCATACATCCCAACGCAAGGGACTCAAAGGAAAATTATTATACCAACTACGAGACAAAGATCCAATGCTGGAAATCTTCCTTAATCCCAAATGAACATTTTGATACAAGTGCAAAAACTGCAAACTCAAATGATGGATATTCAAAGTCACGGACAAAATAAGTCCTATACTACTGAGGACTTGTACCCATACCCTTTTGATCATTCTTTACACGTGTCTCCATTTCCAACACATTTTGTAGTACCTAAATTTAACAAGTATAGAGGTAACACCAATCCTATGGAACACATCAGGGAATTCTTTGCTATTTTCATTAAAGTCACACATGATGAAACATACGTAATGTGACTATTTCCACAAAGTTTAGGCAGACCCACAATGGAATGGTTCTCTCACTTACCATAGAGTATTCAATTTTGGGGTGAATTGGCTGAAATGTTTATCACTCACTTCCATCACAACATAGAATGCAAGGTCAACATCAAGGACATTTGTATGTCAAGAAAAAAGAAGATGAATCTTTGGCTATTTTTTTTACAAATATGGAGAAACGCAGCCAGCAAAATCACATATGATATTCCTGAGAAAGATCTAATAGTCATGTTCATTGATAATATGATCCCCAACATGTCTTTTACTATAGAACTCCAACTTGCTCCCAATTTCAAACAAATGATAGAACTAGGCATTCGATGTGAGAAAAATTTGGTCAAAAGAGGAATTCTTACGAATCCTACTCAAACAAACACCACTTAAAATTCAACCGATAAAGCTAAGTGGTGGAACAAAAATAAAAATGTCACCAACAATGGTGTCATTTTTGTCAAGACGGTCAATTATGCTCAACCAAAGATTTCATTACAAGGGACACCCATGCCAAATCAAACACCTACAATGCAAGCCCCACAAACAAATCCTCAAGTTCAAACACCAACTGCTCAAATGGAAACAGGATCCTAGAATCAACCCAACATGCAATTCCAACAATGATTTCCTTTTCCAAAATGTGAGTACACCCCACTAGGAGAATTGATCGAATCAACAATGAAAAAATTGATCCAAGCCAATACGATCACTTTACCATAAATCAGGGAAGTTGAACATGGTGCTGTAAAACCTAAGTGGTGGAATGATAATGATTTTTGTGAGTATCATTGAGTAAAGGGTCATTATATATCAAATTTTTATCAATTAAAGAAGGATATACAAGTCTTAATTGAACAAGGGATAATCGATGTTAACAATACTCAATCCAAGGGTACCACAGATCATTTCATCCTTAATGATCCTTTTCATAACCATAATAAAGGGAAAGCCCCCACATCTATTAGTCAGTCCAAGTAAGTCAATTATACCTATTCTACCTCTAATAGTACAATAAATTACATAAATCCTATAGAAAACCAAGTCGCTACCATCACTATCAGAGATAATAATGCCAAATGCATTGTTACAACTCGTCATTCCAAGTTGTTCTACAAGGAATTCCTTCTACTTACACTACACCAGAAAATCCCACACTAAATTCTAATCCACAACCCACTTTGGTGGATCAACTCAAGAGCACACATGCCCAAATCTCCATTTTTGAACTATTATGTATATCCCCCAAGCATAAGCAAGCTTTGGACCAGGCTCTTCAAAACATAGTTGTCCGATAAGATATATCTCTAGAAAATTTTCAAACCATGGTCAATTATATTGTTGCTAACAAACATGCCACATTTATAGACCATGATGTACCACCACAAAAATCTTTGCACAATGATCCACTGCATTTTCTTGTCAGGTTGCATAAACACATAATCCAATGAGTCCTCATTGATGGCAGGGATGGATTAAACATATGTACTCTCAATATAATAAAAACCTTGGTTTACTCAAAATCTAGTATTGATGTCACCAAAAGAATCAATATCAGATCATATGTTGAGGAAGAAAGGTAATCTAAAGGTATCCTTATTTTACCAGTTAAGATAGGGCTAGTGATAAAGAACACTTTATTCCAAATCCTAGACCTTGAACTAGGATATAACATGTTTCTTGAAAGACCATGGATACATGACATGCAAGTTGTCCCTTCGACATATTGTCAATTCATCGAATTTCCCTACCAAGGAAAAAATATCATCATAGAGGGAGATCACAACCCCTATAAATATTGCAAAGCTATAAGAAGCTATAAGATGTTGTGCAAACAATCAAGTACCATCGAATCAGGAAGTCAATATTCCTTCCTCTTATAATTCCATTCCAAAGGATCTACCAAGAAAGGCTGTCAAAATATCAATCCAAGACAAAGGGTGTGGTGAATATTGCTATGAGGAAGACTTCACCATCACCAACATGCCTCTATCTCCTATATCATATGGAAGACCTAGACCAGTGGAAACAATTGAAGCTCTGAAACTAGGAATATTCAAATATCTGCCTACTACATTTTTTAAATGGGGAGGCATCAGTTAAGGAAACCCCTTAGATCCAGACATTAATACTTGGTTATATCAAGATCCTCAAGAGACACCAATAGTACAAATACCCTTGACACAATATAGACCTAGATATACTATGCTACAACAATATGGATATGATGGTAAAAATGGTTTGGGGGTAAGACAAAATAGATTAATTTAGTTATCTTTACCACCAACTTAAAGGAACAAAAGAGGACTAGGATATGGTCAGGACAAAACTAGTACAATTATCCAAGATATTTCATCACATCGACAAGAAATTTATGAATCAAACAGGGGGAAAAATCAAGGACATAACCTAATCAACAATATACTCTAGCAACTATTGCCACCAGAAGTGGAAACCAAAAATTCTCAAATAAATCTTAATCAAGAAATCTTGGATGATGTGGAAAGTGAAATACCTACCGAGATTTCTAGAGTGGTTGATTCTCATGAGTATGAGTGGTTATACACCCATGAATTTGAATTGCCTATTCCTAGACATTCCCCTTGATCCACTAGTACCATAAACCTTAATGACATGTTCGACCAACTTAACCTAGAAGTTCAACTCTATATTGATAAACTTGTCAATGTACATTCCTGAGATGGTGTGTCTACTTCCCATTCCATATTTTTTGGAACTATCATTATAGTTCCATTCACCCAAATTGAGCCTACCTCCCACACTAACCTTTGTTTAATCTACCCCGAGTTAATAGATTGGGACCAACAAGGACATCCTAACATAGACATATTTGAAAATGATGAAGCCATTGTAAAATTCATGGGGCTTTGTGAAGGAATACCATTTGGAGATCACAAGGAAAGATTTTCCTTTGACTTAGATAGTTCAACATAATTCAGGGAGGAGGCTCCACTTTCCAGTCGTAAAAGTAAAAACAAAAACAAAAAAGAAGTCATTAAGTGAAAACTGAAAGATGCTTTTTGACCATGAAAAAGTAAGGATAAAGGATGTATCTTCTGGTGAAAATCTCTCTGAGGTTCTAGAGGATGGAAAGTTGGATCTCCTCCCCTTAAAAGAAAAACAATCAACATTGCCAGTAGCGGAAATAGAGGTAGTGAATCTAGGGGATGAAAAGAACCCCTAAGAATATCTATCTGGCTAAATCCATTTCACCTTAGGAAAGAGAACAATTTATTGTTTTTTTCAAAGAACAAAAGATCAACTTCTCTTGGACTTATGCTGACATGCCAGGTTTGGATCCAAAGCTCCTACTACATCACCTACCACTTTTTCTAAACATAAAGCCATTAGAATAGAGGTTAAGAAACATGCATCCTCACATTGATCTACTTTTCAAAGCTGAACTAAAGAAAATTTTAGATCTAGGTTTCATAAGATGCATCCCATATGTGGACTGGATATCAAATCTGGTACCAGTTGCAAAATATTGTGGTCATATTTGAATATGCACAGACTTCAGGGACTTAAACAAAGCATGTCCAAAAGATGATTTCCCATTACCAAACATCAATATCATCATAGATTTGACAACAAAGAATCAAATTTTGTCACTTATGGATGGATTCTTAGGTTATAACCAAATAAAATTTCACCTGAAGATCAACATAAGATAGCATTTACTTGTGCATGGGGTACTTATTGGTGGAATGTGATGCCATTTGGGCTCAATAATGTAGGTTCCACCTATCAACACGCCAAGACAAAATATTTGATGATATGATTCATAAAACAATGGAGGATTATGTCGATGACATACTGGCTAAGTCAACAATCGGGCAAACTCATCTATAAATTTTGGGTCAGATATTTGATAGAATGCAAGAATACAAGGTATAACTCAACCTAAAGAAATGTGCATTCAGATTTATCACTGGAAAAATAATTTGTTTCATTGTATCACATAGAGGAATTGAAGTAGATCCAAAAAATGTTAAGGTCATCATTTACATGACACCACCTACAAATTTGAGACAACTATCAGGTCTACAAGGAAGATTACAATCTATCAAGAGATTCATCACCCGACTAGAAGATAAGTTTCATCCATTCCAACACTTACAACATAAAGAAATTATCTTTGTATGGACAAAACAATGCCAACAAGATTTTCAAAATTTCAAATATTATCTACTGAAATCCCTTGTATTGGTGCCACCAATTTGAGGAAAACCACTTTTTTTATATATATCAACAACAGAATCAACACTAGGTGTTATTTTGGCTCAAGATGATGATCAGGGAAAGGAAAGGGCCATCTACTACATCAGTAGAATTTTGGTGGGATATGAAATCAATTATTAAACAATAGAAAAGGCATGTCTTGCAGTTGTCTTTTCTTCTCAAAAGTTAAGACATTATATGCTAAGTCTATTAGGATTAAGTAATAATGAGGGGGGGGGTGAATTAGTATTACAACACTTTAAACATGAACCAATTAATTTCAAACTTAACCAAATAAATATTGAATATAAACACACAACACATATAGCTCATAAGACCACAAATGTTTTTCGAGGAAACCCTGGCTAAGGGAAAACCCTGGTAGAGATGGTACCCACAAATATGCACTAAAAGTATTGTGTCCCTGTTAGGAGACCTAGCCCTTTTAGGAGATGAATATTACATTAGCACATTTCCTTGTTAGAGGAATACAAAACCCTATTAAAGTTATACTGAGCTCACTTCTCATACAATAAGAAATATGATTCTTTTGCAATGCTTTATCAGGAATGAATAATACAAGCATCTTCTATGCTTAGGTAGTTCTAGTTCTAGCTTGTATCACCATATACTTGATTCTAAAATCACAATGCATCCATGCATCACATCCACATAATCTCATTCGCCACACACTTCATACTTGTCTCACATTCATCACACACTCCGCTTCTTGAAATCTCTCCATATATATATCTTATTTCATTACCCAGTCGGCTTCCAATTACATCATAGATAGAGTTAATACTTATACAAAAATTAATTACCAAGTCAAAGACCATACTATTAGGATTAACCAGATAGAAATCACAATTACATGCAGAAATATAACCAATAACAAAGAATAATAAACCAAACCAGAAGAGAACATAAGACACAAAGATTTAATGTGGTTCACCCAATCCTTGTGCTACGTCCACCAAACAACAATGTCCAATATTATTCTTATCTAGTGATCACAATTAGATCACAATGTGTGAATCCCTTACAACTCAATATCACTATAAAACAACAACATAATAATAAAACCCTAACCCTAAGCCAATTTATATGAACTTTATGCCAATTTATGAAACCCTAACCCCACGCATTGCAGAAATGTAAAATAATTTCCTAGATAGTACTTTCCTAATTAGTCACCACTATATAATAATCCCCCACTTGGGGACTGATCAGAATCCACGTCAACCAACAATTCTCCCACTTGGAGACTGATCCTGTAGCAAAACCGCTACCCTGTGATGTTCCCACTGGATCCAACCTTCCTAGACTCTGTTGTTCTGTTAGTCTATTCAATCTAGAAGACCAACCAAAAATGAAAAATAATTTAGATTCTCCCTCGTTACAACCTTTGTAAACATATCCGTTGGATTATCATCTGTATGTATCTTTTTTTAGCTTTAACTGCCCATCATCCAAAACTGACCTAATGAAATGATACAACAATTGTATGTGCTTTTTCTTTGAGTGCAAAGAAAAATTATTCACAAGATGAATGACACTCTAACTATCTAAATACAGATAGTTATCCTCCTATGGATGTCCCAATTATTCTATGATCAATTGAAGCCATATCATCTCCTTGGCTGCCTTTGTAGCAAAAACATACTCTGCCTCTATAGTAGATAAAGCATTCACCTTTTGTAACCAAGAAATCTAACTCACTGTTGTCCCACCAATAGTAAATACATAACATGTAGTACTCTTCCTGGTATCTATATCTCCATCCAAATCTGAGTCAACATAGCCATGAACAATATTAGTAGAGCCCCTAAAGTATAAACACTTATTAGATGTACCTCTCAAATATCTAAGAATCCATTTGACTGCATTACAATGCTCAATCCTAGGGTGACTCATATATCTGCTAATGAATCCCACTACATGTGAAATGTCTAGCCTAGTACATACCATAACATACATTAATCTCCCTAAAGCTGAAGCATAAGGTATCTTGGACATTTTTGCCTCTTCTTCTAGTGTCTTCAGACACATCTCCTTGGTCACCACAATATAACACTTTCCTGGATAGTACTTTCCTAATCAGTCACCACAATATAAAACATACACTATAAAAAAATAGGTAATTCACAATCCAAATCCAACCTAGCATGTTTGGAATTTGGGTTATACTCCCTCAATCATCGCAACTATTCATCTGTCATGTATCATTGTTACTATGTCTTCAACTATATGTACCTCACTACGATCAACACCAAAACTCAAGAGACCTTAACAGAAGGTCATACATATCCCAAAATAACTTCTTCTAAGCTCGTATGTTACCATTCATCATATACTGTCTTCGCTGGCCAAAAAGTGTACTGCTATACTCTATAATTCTTCTTTCTGTACTTTGTCATTTTTCAATCCCAAACTCCAAAAATATGTTTCACTCCAAGAGACCATCCATACCAGATGTGTTTCCATAAATGAAAACCCTCAAGTGTTCCATAACACTCTTGAATGAACCACTTGCCAACAATATCTCCCTTTGGCATTGATGGCAACACTTAGTGAAAAATGACTAAGTTTCAATACCAAAAAGATATACACAACATTCTTTATCTCCTTTATATATCTACTCTATACATTTTTCTTCTCTTCTCCCCCTTTGACATCAATGGAAAAGGTATACAAAAATGTAGACTACATAACAAAATTGTGTCAATTCTTACCAAAAATTATACCATCTTTAATACATCTTTGAATGAGATCTCTAAGATCTTCACTTCCTCTGACCAAGTCTTCACCAGTATCTGAATCAAATGAATCAACCCATTCAGTGCAAACAAAGATGTATTTTCTTCCTTCATCTCAATAGGCATATGATCTATAAGGGCATGTGTTGTCTTTTGCATGTTAGAAAGATGTGTCTCAAGAATTGATAAATTAGGAGTGATTAAGCTCTTCAGCATACCAAGTCTTCCCACAACTCTCTCTTTATCTATGTCCAAGACACTCAGTTTGTCTAATAACCTAGACACTTCTCTATCTAATTGCAATATAGAGTGTGAAGAGGTCTCACAACTATCCATCATCTTGTACAGAGTTAGTCTGTCCTTTTCTATAATCTCCTCAATGTATTTCAGATGTCTAACAAGATTTATACAATAAATGTATAACTTCCCCCATGTGATACATAGCTTCTTGCCTCAGATATGGTTTTGTCTAATATGCCCAAGTCCGATGAGATAGACTTGCATATTTCCTCCAACTTCTTCACAAGGTACTTCTTCTCTTCTTTCTCTTCAATGATCTTATCCAAGGACTCATAATGACTGTCAAAGTCATCTAGTACTTTGTTCAAGTTCTCTACATTGTCCTTTGATTGGAAAGAAAAAGGTATAGGTAGGAGTTTTTTGATAGTATCAACTGCTCTTTCCATTACCCTTGACTTCTTCTCACCTTTCTACTTAGATCTCTCCTTCGCTTTAGTAAATGCGATGAAGGATATCTTCATTAAATCATCTTCATCCATACTCTCAACATCAGTGTTCATAGTCCTATCTCCACTTGCCAACAATAAAGATGAAGAAATAGATGCATGAGTATCCTATTTTTCTTCAACTTTAATCATTGTCTCCTTCACTTTTTCAACTTCACTCACTTTCTATTCATGTTTCTCTTCCATTTCAGGAACAATATTTCCTTCAATGTTGGTATTCTTACCAAAATTATCACTATCATCCTACGAGGTATCCAAAGACATAGGTACACTAGAAACAAATAAATCTGGTTTCTTCACTGTACTCACATATTCACTAGTGTCTTTTCCCATTGACATATCAAGACTTATTTCAGCCATCGTTGATGACTCACCTCTTTCAATAGTTTTAGGCTTAGTAGCCTTTGGTGGTGAGAAATTCTCAGGTTCAACATCCATCAGGATCTTGTCCACAACCTTCTATGTTTCCTCAATTACTTCATCATATCTTCTCCCTGTCACCTTTACCAATCTTGACATAGTTCTCAGCAAAGGTTTTAAATCTTTTAAAATCTTTTCCATTTCTTTAATATAGAAACAATAGGTAACATATTTTCAACTGCTTGTACTCTGATTGCATCATCTTTTATTTGTGCTAAGTATTTCCTTATTTCCAACTTCTCATAAATTTCTTTAGATATACTGCCTTCAACTTCTAAGAAGTTCTTCTTAAAAGAAAGCAAATGATTTATTACCATTTCTTTAATCAAAATTTTATATGATGTATCATACCTCTCATAGTATCTGATGAAACAGATAATTTTTCCCTTCTCAACTATTCTTTTCTCTAGTATTTTCATGTCAGGTTTACATATTTGTTTCACCTAAATGCTCTTCTCTTTTGTTTTCTTTTCTTCCTCTTTATTTTTTTCTACCTTCTTCTCTTTTACTTCCTTCTTTTCTACCTTCTTCTCTTCTCCCATCACTTCAACTTTTTTCCTCTATTTCTTAGGTGGAGAGTCTTGTTAGGGATTTTTCTTGTATGAATCACAGTGCTTGAAATGACTACTTGAACACCATGCCTTCTAATAATGATTCAGAAACAAAAAAAGCCTAATTGCTAAGGACTGGATAAGGTCCTTCTTCATTTTTGAGCTCCACATATACTCAGGCAGGTTTTACCTTTTATGATTACTGTTTACATAGTATATTATAGTGTGGACACCGATTTGCTATGTATCTTTGTTAAACCAATTTATAAATCACTTTGCAAATGACCAAGCATAACCAGATGCAAGATTTAACCATACAAACCATACTCTTAAATATAGCAAAAACCAATGATACAAGGATTTTCATCCTTCTTCCTTTTTTTATAGGAGGGATAACCTAATGATTCACTTTTCAAGGAATCACTAAAATGGACACTATCCTACTGACATAGGTCCTTAATGAGTTTAGCTTTTCTGTTCTTAGTAACAATAGTATTTTGATTAAATTGGTTTTGATACCTTGAAATAACTTGGACAATGATAGATTATCAGACCAAATTCTAGACCAATGCCTATCCTTTGGGATACAGAGTCAAATAAACTAAGATCTTATAGAAAAAAAATACAGTAAGCTACCTTACAACCCACATGCAATTCAGATAAGTTTCCTTACAAATTACCTTGTCACCTTTAGATGATTGTATCAAATCTTTAAACAAAGAAGTATGCTTCCTGAAACTACTCTTAAAACTTAGTTCTATCCTTAAAAGAAACTTGCAAGCAATTAGATAGTTACCTAATAATCAAAATGCTTTAGAATGCCTTGCAAACTTGAACATAAAAGAGCATACGCAGAGAATAAAGAGACAACAATATAAAAGAGTAAAATTGCACCGTATTTTTATTTATATGATCCAGCTTCCATACATGAAAGATCTTGCAACTTCAAAAGATAGACAAAAGTTCAGAACATCTGAATTCTACAATATATTATCTCTTTTCCAAAAAATCCCAACCTCAAAGACCCTTTACAATTACAACTCTTCTGCTATATATAGGTTTTTGACCACCTTGGAATCCTTTGATATTTAGGATGCAACAAGCTTCGGATGGTCATAGAAAACCTAACCCTAAAGTTACAAGAGAGACAAAAATAAAGAGAGAGAAGAAGCGGTGGAATGACCAAGTCAAAAAGATAGAAACAGATATTTTTTGTTCTTCTCCCGATCAGGTGACTTGATCTGATAGTGTACATAGTAGATGGCAGTAGTTATGTTGAGTCTGGATGACCGCGCTCTTAGATTTACCTACATTTTCCCTTTGCAATAACTATTGTCTTTGTCTTCAATAGTGAAGTACCAAGTAGTCATCCTTACTGATTGTCCATAATTTCTTCCTCTACTGCTGGCTTCTTCTTCTTGGGTGTAGTCATCACTTCCCATGCTTTCACTTCATCATCAGATGGCCACTTAAAGTCTTGAGTACTCTGTACTTGCACCTTTTTTCTATCCCATCTGGCATCAGTGATATTCTTGACATCTAGCAGGAATTTGTTGATGTCAGTCTCTACTTTGAAAGCTTCATCCAATATCTTATTGAATCCTTCAATATCAACATCTACTCCCAAGAGAAATGCCTCATAACCAGGCATCTTACTGTCAAATTCACTCTTCTAGGCATCTACAACCTTTACTTGGTCATCATCTCCCTTTAAGGAAGGAATAAACTTATTAAAATCACTTGAAAAGAGGCTCAACTTAACCTCTATCTGGTTTAATTTTCCTTTAAAGAATGAGAGAGCAATATTGAATCTTTTGATCTCATCTTCAACTTCAGTTACTATTTCAGAAAAATCTAGTCTTATGGCTTGTAAAGATGCTAACTTTTCAAACAACTTTGCCCTAACAGACCACTTAGTAAAGTAAGGGTTTAGAATGGCAAGGTACCCCATTACCTCAGTATGCAAAGCTGGCAACTTGTTGTATGTATTGATTACAACTTTAGTTTTATCCTTTAGAATCTCAATTCTATGTTGTAGTATGCCCTTCAATGCCCTCAAAGCAATTGCATTTCCCTTTTACTCATTTACTCCTAGTTCAACAGCCTCCTCTGATTTAGGCTTATGTTCAATTTTCATTGGTGGTGGTTGTGCAGGTACATATACCACCTCGGGCTTTGTTTCTAACTCTTTCAACAATTTCTGAATCATCTGATCCTATTGGTATAATTGTATGTGGCACATTTCCCTATCCTTAGACAATGCACTTGTCTCTTCCAACAATGTGTTACATCTTTCAGACAATTGTTTAATCTTGTCTTCATTCAAGTGAGCCCAATGTGTCATAATTTGGGAGATTTCCAAATCCCCTGTATTCTGTACAGACCACACCATTTGATTGCCCACCATATTTTCTTGAATATTCACCAGTTGGAGCTTTTGGTCTTTTGGGCTTAGGCTCCACATTGTAAAAGCTTGGGATTTTGGGCTATACCCAAATCCTTTTATTACATCTCCCATCTGGTCCTCACTAGCCATCTTAAGATCTGGCTATTTTCTAATTTGGTCTATGATGAAGGCAGATGCAAAATCCCATCCCTCAGCCAATAGTATTCCACTTCCTAGCACCATTTTCCTGGCTTCTTCGGGTGAAATATCCTCACTCTCAGGATCATAAGACTGTAAAGCCACTAGAGCTTCATTTGTTATTGTCTCTTTTCCATCCATAGTCAACTAGGATCTTATCTTCTCTATCTTGTGCCATCTTAAGAAGTCTTTAAACTCCTCTGTTTTAACAAAGCTATCATCACTTAGAAATTTTTGCTGATGAATCAATCTCTCATCAACACAGGCCTTAAGGGGTACCTCAACTTCATCATCTAGGTCAGCCCGTTACTTCTTGCCTTCCCTGATTGCCTTTCTTAGGTTATGATCATATAACCTACTGCTAGTTACTGAGGCCTTAGTCTTATCCTTTTTCTTATTTTGTCCTTCCACTGAAGGCTGCCCTACTTCCAATTTCTGCCTCTTTGCAGCAGGCTCTTCTACATCATCAGGTTGGGTAGCAACTGTCAAATCTATAATATGACCCTCTACTCCCTGCAACTGCAGTATTTCAGCTATATCCCGTTGTGATGATTTCTATGGTGAAGGATACATAGTGGGACGTGCATAATCACTGTCACTACCACTATCATATTCTAACTCTAAATAATCAGGTGTCTGGGCACCCTTCTTGTCAAGAACTGTATCCAGTTGCTCTATAAGCACATAATAGTTGTCTATCATGGCCTTAATTCTGTTAAAATATGGGAGGTCAGGGTAAAAACCCCAAAAAGACAACCCATTCCTCTTTATTTGCTTCTCCAAGTTTAGCAACTCTTGGATTCTTAGTCTTCTTGTATGAATGTCATCTGCATCCAAGATGTTCCTTGTTGCATCTTCTTCTATGCACTCACAGTGGACATTTGTATTGGGGATTGTAGGTGTATACAATTTCCTAACCCCTGCCATGAAACCCTCTGGATCAATGTATCTATAAGG
>MU228082.1:978065-985565 GCA_018584345.1 Thuja plicata
GGCATCTTCTGAATCTGAACTAGGTGTAGTAATCTCTTCTCTTTCATTTGAAGTAGAAGTGAGTGGGGGTGTGTCTAATACTCTTTCAGTAGCCTCCTCATAGTCTGAAGTATTTCCATCATGAGAGAGATGAATAGTATTCCTATTATTCCTGATATTTGTTTCTTCACCTTTTAAGGGAGTTTCGTCCATATCAACTTGATTTTTATTTTTCCTCCAAGAGGCTCCAACTCTTGAGGATGATGGGATTCCTTCATGCAAATACCCTTTCTGGGTGAGTTCTTACTCTTGACCTAGTATTCATTCTGTAAGACATTTAATTGTTTTGCACTAATCACAAAGATGTTCTTTTCAGAGTCTCCACCCAAAGAACTTGGGATGAATACTTATCAAGATGGTATTTTACAAGTAACCACACAAATGGCTTGAAAACAATTTTAAAACTTTAAAACTGTAAAACACCAGAGATTTCTGAATATTTCAACAAGACTTTGCAATCTCTATTCCCCAGCAGAGTCACCAATTTGTTAGGGATTTTTATTGTATGAATCACAGTGCTTGAAATGACTACTTGAACACCATGCCTTCTAATACTAATTCAAAAAAAAAAAAATCCTAATTGCTATGGACTGGATAAGGTCCTTCTTCATTTTTGAGCTCCACATATACTCAGGCAGGTTTTACCTTTTATGATTACTGTTTACACAGTATATTATAGTGTGGACACTGATTTGCTATGTATCTTTGTTAAACCAACTTATAAATCACTTTGCAAATGACCAAGCATAACCAGATGCAAGATTTAACCATACAAACCATAGTCTTAAATATAGCATAAACCAGTGATACAAGGATTTTCATCCTTCTTCCTTTTTTTATAGGAGGGATAACCTAATGATTCACTTTTCAAGGAATCACTAAAATGGATACTATCTTGCTGACATAGGTCCTTAATGAGTTCATCTTTTTTGTTCTTAGTAACAATAGTAATTTGATTAAATTGGTTTAGATACCTTGAAATAACTTGGACAATGATAGATTATCAGACCAAATTCTGGACCAGTGCCTATCCTTTGGGCTACAGAGTCAAATAAACTAAGATCTCATAGAAACAAAATACAGTAAGCTGCCTTACAACCCACATGCAATTTAGATAAGTTGCCTTACAAATTACCTTTTCACCTCTAGACGATTGTATCAAATCTTTAAACAAAGCAGTATGCTCCCTGAAACTACTCACAAACCTTAGTTCTTTTCTTAAAAGAAACTTGCAAGAAATTAGATAGTTACCTAATAACCAAAATGCTTCAGAATGCCTTGCAAACTTGAACATAAAAGAGCATACACAGAGAATAAAGAGACAGTAATAGAAAAGAGTAAAATTGCACAGTATTTTTATTTATATGATCTAGCTTCCATACATGAAAGATCTTGCAACTTCAAAAGATAGACATAAGTTCAGAACATCTGAATTCTACAATATATTATCTCTTTTCCAAAAAATCCCAACCTCAAAGACCCTTTACAATTACAACTCTTCTGCTATATATAGGTTTTTGACCATCTTGGAATCCTTTGATATTTAGGATGCAACAAGCTTCGGATGGTCATAGAAAACCTAACCCTAAAGTTACAAGAGAGACAAAAAGAAAGAGAGAGAAAAAAAGGTGGAATGACCATGTCAAAAAGATAGAAATAGATATTTTTTGTTCTTCTCCCGATCAGGCGACTTGATCTGATAGTGTACATAGTAGATGGCAGCAGTTATGTCAAGTCTAGATGACCACGCTCTTAGATTTACCTACATTTTCCCTTTGCAATAACTGTTGTCTTTGTCTTCAATAGTGAAGTACCAAGTAGTCATCCTTACTCATCATCCAGAATTTCTTCCTCTACTGTTGGCTTCTTCTTCTTGGGTGTAGTCATCACTTCCCATGCTTTCACTTCATCATCAGATGGCCACTTAAAGTCTTGAGTACTCTCTACTTGCACCTTTTGTCTATCCCATCTGGCATCAGTGATGTCGATCTCTGCTTTGAAAGCTTCATCCAATATCTTATTGAATCCTTCAATATCAACATCTTCTCCCAAGAGAAATGCCTCATCACCAGGCATCTTGCTATCAAATTCACTCTTCCAGGCATCTATAGCCTTTACTTGGTCATCATATCCCTTTAAGGAAGGATTAAACTTATTAAAATCACTTGAAAAGAGGCTCAACTTAACCTCTATCTGGTTTAATTTTCCTTTAAAGAATGAGAGAGCAATATTGACTCTTTTTATCTCATCTTCAACTTCAATTACTATTTCAGGAAAACCTGGTCTTATGGCTTGTAAAGATGCTAAATTTTCAAACAACTTTTCCCTAGCAGACCACTTAGTAAAGTAAGGGTTTAGAATGGAAAGGTACCCCATTAACTCAGCATGAAAAGCTGGCAACTTGTTGTATGTATTGATTACAACATTAGTTTTATCCTTTAGAATCTCAATTCTATGTTGTAGTATGCCCTTCAATGCCCTCAAAGAAATTGCATTTCCCTTTTCCTCATCTACTCCTTGTTCAATAGCCTCCTCTGATTTAGGCTTATCTTCAATTTGCATTGGTGGTGGTTGTACAGGTACATATACCACCTCAGGCTTTGTTTCTAACTCTTTCACCAATTTCTAAATCATCTGATCCCGCTGGTACAATTGTATGTGGCACATTTCCCTGTCCTTAGACAATGCACTTGTCTCTTCCAACTATGTGTTACATCTTTCAGACAATTGTTTAGTCTTGTCTTCATTCAAGTGAGCCCAATGTGTCATAATTTGGGAGATCTCCAAATCCCATGTATTCTGTACAGACCACACCATTTGATTTCCCACCATATTTTCTTGAATATTCACCAGTTGGGGCTTTTGGTGTTTTGGGCTTAGGCTCCACATTGCAAAAGCCTAGGATTTTGGGCTATACCCAAATCCTTTTATTACATCTCCCATCTGGACATCACTAGCCATCTTGAGATCTGGCTATTTTCTAATTTGGTCTATGATGAAGGCAGATGCCAAATCCCATCCCTCAGCCAATAGTATTCCACTTCCTAGCACCATTTACCTGGCTTCTTCAGGTGAAATATCCTCACTCTGAGGATCATAAGACTGTAAATCCACTAGAGCTTCATTTTTTATTGTCTCTTTTCCATCCACATTCAACTGGGATCTTATCTGCTCTATCTTGTGCCATCTTAAGAAGTCTTTAAACTCCTCTATTTTAACAAAGCTATCATCACTTAGAAATTTTTGTTGATGAATCAATCTCTCATCAACACAGGCCTTAAGGGGTACCTCAACTTCATCGTCTAGGTTAGGTCGTTGCTTCTTGCCTTCCCTAATTTCCTTTCTTAGGTTATGATCATATAACCTACTACCAGGTACTAAGGCCTTGGACTTATCCTTTTTCTTACTTTGTCCTTCCACTGAAGGCTTCCCTACTTCCAATTTTTGCCTCTTTGCAGCAGGCTCTTCTACATCATCAGGTTGGGTAGCAATTGTCAAATCTATAATATGACCCTCTACTCCCTGCAACTGCGGTATTTCAACTATATCCCGTTGTGATGCTTGCTATGGTGAAGGATACATAGTAGGACATGCATAATCATTGTCACTACCACTATCATATTTTGACTCTGAATAATCAGGTGTCTGAGCACCCTTCTTGTCAAGAACTGTATCCAGTTTCTCTACAAGCACATAATAGTTGTCTATCATGGCCTTAATTCTGTCAAAATATGGGAGGTCAGGGTAAAAACCCCCAAAAGACAACCCATTCCTCTTTATTTGCTTCTCCAAGTTTAGCAACTCTTGGATTCTTAGTCTTCTTGTATGAATGTCATCTTCATCCAAGATTTACCTTGTTGCATCTTCTTCTATGCACTCACAGTGGACATTTGTATTGGGGATTGTAGGTGTATACAATTTCCTAACCCCTACCATGAAACCCTCTGGATCAATGTATCTATAAGGGGCTGCCCCCATTTTGTATTTTTCCAACCATTGACCTACTGCATCAATGGCACCTTTGCCAATTGTGAAATGAGAAATCTTAAACTGTCTAGGGGTTATAGTCCCCTTCTTGTGCAGTGCAAAGTGCTCATTATCTGTTAACAACAACTGCCATATGAATTCCATTGTAGCCACTCTTGCAGGAACATAATATGGTAATAAATGAGGTGGGTGAATACACCCATATACCCTGATGACTATGTAATTTTCTTCCATAAAGAAGTCACCCCAATTATTCTTTCCAGGCCAGCTATCTGTATAATCACAGGGCCTAATCAGTTGTATAACCTTTAATGGGATTCTTGTTCTGCTTGTTCCCAAACTTTGCACCATTGGATACACAATCCAATTCTGAAAGGCACAGTAGTCACACTCCCTAGAAGTGTAATTCCAAACCCTCACCCGAAATTGGATAGGATTTGGTGCTGACTGATAGAATCTCTGAGGAGTTAAATTATTAACATCCATGATAAAAAAATTGAAATACAAAAGAAGATGCATAAGAACTGAGTAATGTAAAAATTTGGGCTCCTTCTCCTTTGGGTTCTTCAATATTTTATGGGTTGCAATGAAACCCTCATGCATTTCATCTATAATGTGCTGAATATAGTCATAACTTGTGTTAGAGTGGACCTCTTGTAGGTCCAATACCATCATCAAAATCCCTGCATTGATTTTCTCTGCATCACCATCTATTCCCAACACTCTACACAGGGCATATGCAACATATTTGATATAAAAGTGCAGATCCTTGTAATAATATGGGCTATCCCCGGACATAGGATCTAAATTTTTTTTCACTTCTTTTAACATATGTTTTTGCAACTGGCCCCTAGCAATTCCAGGCTTTTCAGTATACCTCTGTTTTTGCTTTGTCGTGTCAATTTTGGTAGACATGGTGCTGAATATGCCGAAGGCTTGCATGAATGAATTTCTATTCCAAACTAAAAGGGTAGTGCCATCATCCCTCCTGATAGTTTTAGAAAAAGCATCATAGTGATTGGCTAGGTCTAAGAATAAGTCTACATCTAGGAAGACATCAGGAACAAGCAACCTGGCTAAACCATAGGTCCAAGGGTTTGATACTGGGATGGGCTTATCATAATTCTTATAAAAATAATTGAAGAGGGAAAAACCTATTCTCCCTAGAATCATAGCATCTTGAATGTCTTTATACTCATCAATGAGGACATTAGCATTAGCCTTCTTATTCTGTGTTGAACCAGGCAGGAGACGGAGGAATTCATCAGAAAAAATTGCCTTTCCCTTTTGCTCTTCCTCACCTCCTCCACTTGTCGAAGAAACACTAAAAACCCTGCTCATACTTGCAATGACTTGAATCTCTTACTCCTTAACAATATTGAAACAAATCTATCTCAGAGATTAGCTAACTGTCTTGTGCACAATTTTTCTAAAACTTAGAAACTTTTGATCAACTCTGAAACACTGCAAACTGAGCAAAATATCTCCTCTCTAAAAACTTAACAACTTGGGCTCTGAAAACTAAAAGCACAGTGAATCAAAATGAATGCACCATCAACTCCTTATAGCCATCATTCAAAGTACGCAGGTCATAATTAGAAAACATCAGTTCTGTCTTAAATTTGACATACTGTGAACTTGAATAAAAACCTAGCCGTAGTTCCATGAGCTTGACAGGAAATCAAATTTTTAAAAGTGAATCCTCAGAACAATCTTATAACATTCAAAAGAGCTGACATGTCACACTGTGATTCGCTAACTATCTTACATCTCAGCTACTCTTTTTGCACAGTAATCAAAATACAAGCCTGTGATTGGTTACCGAATGATTCTTGTTGTCATATCAAAAACTGCCGCCATTTTTTTAGATTTTGGGATCAAGCAACTGTGCAACTACACATAATCTCTTTGTCGTGGGCCTCTGTCACTAACCCATGGTTTATCTTGAGACATGGTGACAATATACTTTCATTCCTGTAGCTAACCCAAGTTACCATCCGGTGATCACGCGACCCTACAAAAATCATAGTCGCACATAGTTATCCTTAACTCTTTATTTTTTCTACGACCTTGCGACTAATCATTGCTTTTAACCCTTTACGGTTATTTCCTTTTTGCCAAATGTTTTCATTTCACATCAAGACTGTGTGACAACACCTAGTCACCCAATCACGGAATCTAAAACCTAAGTACAAAATTTTATCATAACAATTATATGTGCCCCTTTTTCTGATCTGACGACTTCGCAACATACCTTAATCGCTAAGTCGGGAGGACTTTTCCCTTCGGGCACTTCTGTTCTTAAACTTCGCGACCACCATTAGATCATTTGATCTCCTTATCCTACGGTCGTCGCTTAATTGCCAAATGATCTTGCATACCTTTAAATCTTTCTCAGACATCGCGACAAAAGGAAAAGCACCTAGTCTCGTAGTCGCTGAGTCCATTTTCTCCTTCTGGCGATCACGTGATAAACCTTTCAATAACCATTCACCTTATGACACATGTCACAAAATCATTTGTTGATTTACTGCACAATGGAAAACTAAGTCATCATTCTATTCCTGGTGACAACCCGACTATGCTTTACTCTAAACCCCAGATGGTCAGTCGCGAAGTCTCGGTCAAAATCTCTTAACCGCCGTTACATCTCGAGACTAAGAGACTGAAGGCTTTGCCTAACTTTTAACTTGAATCCTCTTAGCGATAACATGACATAAGGTAATCACGAAGTCTAAAGAAATTTTCATAACTATTGAGCATTTCTTGCGATTACCCGACTGATCAGTGGGTCCCCTCTACATAATGCTTTATTACAAAGTTATCTTGCGACCACACGACATGAAGAAATCATAGTCTCGTAATACCAAAGGAATATACTGAATATGCGACAAAAAGAAAATGCCAAGTTGGGAGGACTTTTGGAATATTCGTTTGGAGTAACATGACAAGGCGATTAGATTAAAACACATGAATTAAGTGGACTGGAAAAGCAACAGCAAAATAGAAGTGAGATGACTTAGGGTTTGATTTTCAACATTTAACACTTGGAAGGCTTAGGGTTTTCAGGGTTTTTTGCAAATTAAGTTAGGTTTATACTTGAAAACCTAAAAACTTGACATAGGTAAACCAAAAAGGAACGAGAAATAGTTGTCTTAAAATCACCAGATTAGAGAGAAAAGAACCAGGAACCAGGAAAACTGTGAAAACAAGAAATACAACCAACAAGTCCTGTTTAGTGGACCTTGTGTTCCCTCTAGGAAATTCCACAGGTTTCTGTCTCTGCAATGTTGTCTTTGGTGGTGTAGGTGTAGTCTTAGAGATATCAATCATAGTAGAGGGTGGACTGATTACCTTCTCAACTTCTAGAGGTGGAAGAGCTATAAGAGTAGTGCTCACCAATCCAGAAGCTCTTTCTGTCATCTTTCTTCTTACCTCTTTCATCTCCTCTTTTGTGATACCAACCTTGGCTGC
>MU228082.1:990565-999569 GCA_018584345.1 Thuja plicata
TACATGAAGGAGTTTGTGGGGCCTATGTAGGTAGTAACAACTTAGCAAAGAAACTCATCAAGATGGTATACTATTGGCCAAGTGTAGAGATAGATGCTCATAAGTATGTACAAAGATGCCAAAAATGTCAAATACACAAAGATCTTATTCATGCATCAACTCAAGACCTCCACCCCATTACTTCACCATGTACTTTTTTGAAATAAGGATTTGAACTAGTGGGAAATATTACACCCACTTCCTCTAATAGTCATAAATACATAATTGCAACAAAATAATGCTTTACCAAATGGGTGGAAGCAATTCCTCTCACATATATCACTGGTAAGCAGGTCTCTATGTTTATTCTAAATTAAACCATCTGTCAGTATGGGATCCCTCAAACCATACTTACTGATCATGGTTCACCTTTCCAAAACAAAGATGTTTAGGATCTCTATGAGAAGTTAAAAATAAAACAAGGCTTCTCTTCTTTTTACTATCCCCAGGGTCGAAATGGACAAGCTGAGGAAACTAACAAAACAATCCTGAAAATCTTGAAGAAAACAGTCAATGAATCTGGTCAATACTGGCATTTGCAACTCAACCCTGCATTATGGACATACAAATCAAGTGTGAGAACACCTACATGATCAACTTCCTTATCGTTGGTATATGGATTAGAGGTGGTTCTAACCCTCAAATTAAAATCCCATCCCTCAAAATATCACTAAAGCATATCATATCAGATGAAGACTATAAATTTGCTAGACTTAGTGAACTGGAACTATTAGATGAGAGACATCGAAATGCAATGAATCACTTACAAGGCTATAAGAATCATCTTCGAAGAAATTATCACAAGAAATTTAGGCCACATACCTTTGAGGTACGAGATCTCATCCTCATGGAAATTCAGAAGAATCAAGTAGAAAGAGTTAAACCAGGTAAGTTTGAGCCTAATTAGATAGGACCATACATCATTATCAAATTATGTGACAATGGGGTATATCAACTGTAAAATCAGGAAGGAGACTACCTCCCTGGTTATATCAACATCATGCACCTAAAAAGGTTCAATGCCTGAGATCTCAAGGCCAAGTATATATGTCATATATGATCCTTAAAAAAGTAATAAAATATATATATATATATATATAAAAGATCACCTTGATGAAAACATAGCAATCAGGCACCTTGGCGACAACAAAAAAATAATGTAAAAAAAAATAAAGAGAAATAAAATCTCTCTCATAGTGAAAACCTTGCAAATATGCACTATTGGGCAGGTACCTTGGTGAAAACCTGGTAAACAGGCGCCAAGTATTAAGGTCCCGCTTAGCCTTCAATGAACTCCAAAAGATAAAGTTTGTAGTCCCTGCATGGACGATTGAGTACCCAAACTTATTATAGAAGTGCAATCCCCTTTGAGACATCACACTTATCAATGACTTATACTGACTTTCTAGATACGGGGGCAATCTAAAATGTCCTGAAAAAATCTAAAAAGTCTAAAAAGTCCTAAAAAATCCCTAAAAAGAGCAAAATGTCCTAAAAAAATCCTAAAAAGAGAAAAATGTCCTGAAGAAATCAACCATAAAAAATGCAATATTGCAAAAATCTCTGCAATAAATCATCTCAGTCATAAACAAGAAAATGATGATCAAACAATCAATCAAATGTCAAAACTATGAGCTTCGCAAATCGGAAACGAGCTCATGTGACTCAACTTATCAACAACCCAATCTATCATCAATCAAATGATTCAATCTATCATTAATCAAGTTATCAATTGTCTTAGATAGTGACAGATATACTCAAAAATAGACAGATCGGTCTTATATGAGTCATCCATTCCTGAAACCAGAAACATCCACAATCAAAACATAAAAAACCAAGCCAATCAAGGAACATTAAGGCTATTGACTAGGTCAGTCATGTCAGTCTGTTGTCAATTTATCTTTCATCGTTGTGTTCTTACGCTCCTCAAGAATACCACTGAGTGGTGAGAGTGACTATGATGGATCATAATCTTGTTTTCTTTGTTTGATATTTGTGGAGTGTTTCAATTCAATTATGGGGTGAGGATGATTTAGGATAAATGTGATATGAGCTATCACGCATCTGGCAGCCATGCAGTTCCATGATATGAGCTAATCCCTACAAAAGAATTGAACATTCCTTATCTATTTTCTACTTTTTTTATCAGATATTATAGCAGTATCTAGATGGTCAATATCTCAATGCATTTATATCTCTTTCTTTTCATAATAAGGTGCAATGATGAATAAAGATTAGAATGTATGACAACGACTTGGTTTCATCAATTGTTCTTTTTTTCCCAAACTAATCTCTCACTAACTTTCTTCTAACTAACACATGTATGCACTCTAATATATTGTACATTTTAGGTATGCATTCATTTATTGCATATGAAAAATCTAAATCATATGCATATTAGATCATATACTAAATGCATCCATCATCAATAGCATCATAACTAACATAGGAATGCATTCATCATCATCATATAATGATTCAACATTATCAACAAATTAATGCTCATGTGACACATTGTTTATGCTCAATTTTTTGAGGGGACATATAGTCCACCTATTGTGATGAATCACATTGTATCAAAGAGGGGCAAATGTAGACACCCTAAAATGGACAGACTTGTGACCTTGCATTTAATTACTAATTTTCCTCTATTAATTAATGGTTTCTTTAATCATTAGTTAATCATCTACTTCTTCTCAATCTAATCCTCTAATCATTTAATCATTTCTCAAAAATTAATTAAATAATTAATTTTATTTAATTAATAAACCTTAATTAATTAATCTTTGTTAGTTAATTAAATTCAATTTCCTAAAGTTTAAATTCAAATATTTAAACTTATTAATTATTATTATAATTAAAATAATTTCGTTAAAATAATTTAATTTCACTTTGAATTTAATTTTAAATCAAAATAGAATTCAAATATCTCATTTATAAGTATTTTAATTTCTAAAATCATTTAAATAATCAAATAAATCTTCTCTGTAGTTCAAAAAAGGGAACTCATGTGTTATCTCTGTGATTGCATAAATTGCTCCATCTTCTCTCCAATTCAAAAAGGAAACTCATGTGTTATCTTTGTGATTGCATAAATTTCTCCACCTTCTCTCTAGTTCGAAAAAGGGAACTCATAATCAACTCTATATTTGACTCAACCATTTCCTCTTCTCTTCATTTAAGAGGGCAAGTTTATTGATTCCTTTTTCAGTTCTTATTGATCTCAACCGTCCATTTCAAAGTATCTGGGATCAATCTCATCCATCCAAATCATTTTCATATTCTATAGAATCAACCCTTCTCAACCATTTGAGAGGATCCAAGATCTCCAACATTGTGCATAATTACTATGCTGGTTTCTCATATGAAGCATCAAGAAAAATCATTATCATTTTAAACTCATTTTCTCAACACTCACAACTGATATATATTTTCAATGCCAATACTGAGCACCATCCATACAACATTTCAGATGGAGTAGAGAGAAGCAATAAAAGCTTCAAGCATTGGGGTTTTCATTTATTTGCTTTCCTTTCTAACATTTTTTATTTTATTTTTCTTAGGCTCATTATTAGTAGTTTGTTGATTTCTTTCATTGCAAATCAATCTACTAACACTCTTATTTGAGTGTGTAGACATAGGCCTATACATGAATAAGGGTCAAAAAACTCATGCACAAATCTATATATAAAATAAATGAGTAAACAATTCAATTTCCCAATAGTTTGTTCAACTAACGATTCTATAAATGAAATATGATTGCAAATTTGATTTAATTATGTGCATATAAATTAGGTATAAAAGGAAAATAAGAAGTAAGCATAATAAATTTCAGGTTTACCAACATGTAATGTGGGGAAATATCTCACTAGCTTATGCATACACACTAGGAAACTAGGCCTATTTATGCTTTAATTAACTTTAAAAGAGAGTAGATCCACAAGGCTCAACCTCAAATCTGATTGAAAAGAATTCAACACATGGTGGGTCTAGTAGTCTTTGTAGGAGAGTTGAAAATGATTCTGAAAATATGTAAATTGAATTTTAGATATAGGGGCAAAGGTATGAAATTGAAGGTTTTTGACATAAATAACAAGTAACAAAACATAATTGTAGACAAAAGTTATCAATATGGAAATACGGATTAGAAATGAACATGTGATTGAAATATGGACTAATACCAAGAGGTCTATATTGTTTGGAGAAATGTTGACCCTAGAATTTTTGATGTGGATAGAATTAGTGTTATTGGAGTTAGTAAATAAATAAAAACCTTCCCTAAAAGTTTTGATATAAATACCTAGAACTACGTCACTTGGGGAGACATCAATCCTACTTTTTTGGATCTGTAAGAGTCCAGTCTATTAGTCTTATTATCTCAATTTGATGCCAAATCTATCTCCTAATCCTATCACCTACACATTCAAAAGAAGAAAAATGTTTGGTTGATGGGGGTTTGCCTAGCTCAAACCCTAGTTTTGGAATTAAACATTCAATAGAAATAAAATTGACCCAATTAAAAGCACATTGAAGTGTATTAGAGGCTAAATCTGAATTGAATTGCTTGAATGAAATATTTATAACTTCACAAGCCTTCCTTTTGATGAAGTATTCATGAAGATGTTGACATTGGCTTGTGGGGTTGAATTTAAAATAATTTGATCATAGGTGACATAATGAATGCTCAAGATATGAAACTTTAATTCTTTCTTTAATGCCTTGATGATGCTTGATTGCTTGTTCAATTGAATTGCATGGGATGTAGTTGAAAATTTGTGGAGATATTTCATGATATGATGTTTCAAATGAGGGGGCTAGGCTTTCTTTTATACCTCTCCTCTTGAAACATGTTTGAATTTTTAAAGTATGCCAACATGGAGGAGGAATTACGCTCCTGCAATTTGACCATTTAAAGGACTCAAATTTGGGCCTTGTTTATGGGGTCAAGGGTGCTCATGGAAACCTTTCCCAAGGTCAAGGATTCTGCAAGTACCACTACCTTGCCAAATTAGGCAAAGTCAAGGTGTAATGACCTAGAAGGGCGGTGAAGATGCTAGTTTTAAGGCAATGCAAGTAGAATCATATATGATTAGGTGTGGAATGCTAGAAATGATAAAATGGGGCCTACGTAAGCATGAAATTGTATAGAGATACGATTTAAGATGTTATAGCAAGGATAAGATGATACAATATTGATTAAAATGAGAGAAAATGCCCCTATTTATATATTTTTGATAGGGAGAATTAATGGCTAAGATTCATTATCAAATGGATGGATATGATTGATTAAGAGAGATTGCATGGATTTATTTCTTAGCTTTGTGACAAGTGTCACATGGAGAATGTATGTATAAGAGATAGGTGTGATCACATATATTTGAACACACATTAAGAACATGAAAGAGACATGTCTGTGGCATGTGTAAGAGATAGGGTTGCTTGGAAAGTGACATGTGTAAGAGGTGGAGTGTGTATGATGTGACCTTTCATGCTCACACATGTGTGAGAAAGACCAAGGTAGGGACACTTTACACATGATGGAAAGTTTAGATTTTGATCCATGTAGATGGATTTAAGGGGTAAGGTTTAGTGGAAAAAGAATGAGAGAGATGTAGAACTAAATAAAAGGGAAAATGGAAATTAAGTTTAATTGTCCTAAATCAATTAATTATGTAGATATTAATTAATTAATTTAGTTAAAGGGTATGAGGTTTTGGTTTATTGAGAGGGGGGTGAATCCAAAAACAATGATTCTATACACTTTAAGACTTAAACTCTGATTCAACTCAGTAAAAACAAACTTCAATACTAACTGAATCAACAATAACTTCACTATATCAATAGATAACTTAAGTAATCAACATATTTCATGCACAATAAATGTTCAACACATATGATGCCAGTATTTAATGAGGAAAACCAATTTGGGAAAAACCTCCATAGGAATTGTTACCCACAAATAAAAATACTCTTTTGAAGTACGCGAGATTAAGAGCCAACATTGTTAAAGATTACAATGCACATTGTCAAATGTGACCCTGTTAGGGGATTTTCCTTAGATCTGTTAGGATCTTCACCCTATTAGGAGTAGCCTATTTAAAGGGCTTTAAACACTCTTTTATAATGTCACCTTTCACAGGGATTTACAATAAGACTGTTAAGTCCACTCGGTTAAGAGAATTATATGCTACAAATGTTAATAAGAAACAATATAGAGTTTGATCTGTAATAAAGAAACTACCTCTTGCTTGATTAGATCCCTTATGCACTCTTTGACTCTTGGCCTCAACACTTCGTCAGTCTATGCTTTAGACTCAGATTTCACCTTTTCTTCTTCACTTCTTTAATCGGTAGCACAACCACACTTCAAATCGCCAGGCTCTCTATCATTTAAATTCATCCTTTATATACAATCAGTTTTGCCTCTTAATATCCTTGATTAGGTTTTTCTTCATTTACTCTCAGCCGTCAAATTAACTTTATGATTTGATTCAATGAATTTGATACTCGGTGAACTGCGTTAGCATCACCTTGGAACTTGAACTTTTCTTGGAAGTGGTACCATCACTTTTGGTGCTTAATCTTTACCATAGATCATCACCTTGAATTTTCATCATCTTAGATATCTGTAACTAACTCTTCACAATGTTTTCAAAATTAATATTTGTAGGAACATATCCTACCTCGGCAGTAGATTGTTATTTACAACTCAGTTTCTTACTCAACTATGTCACTAATCTTTCTCCTAATAAGAAATCTCCTCCACTTGTACTTTTCCTATCATCAATGTTTCTAGCCCAATCAGTATTAGTGTAGACCTTCAAATAAAAATCTCCCCCTTTCTTGTATAGTAGACTAAATTCTTTAGTACCTTTAAGATATCTACATATTCTTTTGACTATAGACATATGTGATTCCTTTGGATCGGCATAAAATAATGCAACAATGCCTACTGTGTGGGAAATATCAGGTCTGCTATGTACAACATACTATAACCTACCAATCATTGATTAGTAGAGTGTCTCATTCAGTTCCTTTGACTTGTCTTATTTTGATAATATGTTGTGAGCTATGGAAATCAGTTATAACAAGAAACACAATCATAAATCAAAGCACTCAATAACAAAGTAACCAAGACTACATACATGATTGGACTAAAAAGGAACATAAAAAAATTAAAAAACTAACGAGTGAAAACCTCCTTAAAAAAAATTATGATCCTTTTGATCTTTGGATGTGTCCATTGATGTGGATGTATGCTCAAGGATGATGCTTCAAGCTTCAAGATGTGTTCTTCGAAACAAAATTATAACTCTGCATGGAAAGTGGATATATTTTGTGAAGGGAAGAGGTTCTACTTATAGGAAAATGGACTCAAAATGAGTGGTCAAGATGCAAAACTTAAGAGGGGCTCAGATGCACCTAGAAGAGAGCACAAGGATTGTGCTTCTTTAAGTGTCTCTCATTGTGACAAGTGTCACAAGGAAAGATGATGTGAGGGGATGAGGAATGTGACCATTTTGGTCCATGTGTAAAGGGATAAGAGAAGACTTTGGGGACAGGGAGAGTAATGAGGGCTGTAAGAGGATTAATGGGTATGTGTAAGAACATTAATGAGGAATTTATGATGGCATTAATGAGGCATGGGTGAGGGTGTAAGAGAGAGCTTGAGAAGTTTGACTTTGGGGTTGGAGTTGAATTCCTAATCCTTGGATTAGGAATGTGACAAGCTTAGGGAGTTATTAGGATTAGGATTAGAGGTTAAGAGGGGTGATTAGGGAGATGTGATGGGAGGAGAGAGAATGAGTGGAGGGGTTAATTAGATGATTATGGTTAATTAACTAATGAAGAAGGGTTAATATGTGTGAAGGGGTTGGGTTGAGTTATAACTTAGGGTTAGGTGGTTGGGATTGGTTAGGTTAGGGGTTAAGGTTAGGTGCCATGTGCTTAAATAGAATAGAATTAACTATTTAAATCACAAGTGGAGGAAAAGAGGATAATATGAATTAAATTAAATGAATAATTATATTTATTCAATCTAATAGGGGAGAATGGGATTTAATTAATTATTAGGTCATTAGTTACCATTTAATAATAAATCAGACTATAGCCAATTAAATAAATTAATCAGGCTTAGGGGATAACATAGATCAATTAGGTAATGACTGATTACTTAGTTGATAATGTCTTAGAAAGGCACTAAATAGGATTAAATATGTTAATCAGATTTAGGTGTCTACATTTTTCCCCTCTTCGCAATAGTGTTAGAATAATGCTATTTTGAAGACATTTTAAAATGATAGATGATGCGAAGACGTGACATAGACAATGAAGTTTCCCCAGATTGATGACAAGAATAGATTTAGAATAGAATGCAGTGATTTTTTTAGTGGCTAATATTCGCCAATTGGCTATTTTTTGAAATTTGAGAATCCAAATTTGGCTAATAATTCAAGATTTAAGGTGACCTAAATCGCCAAACTTTTACAAAATTTTATTTTAGAAATATTTAAATCGCCAAATAATTTATTTTATTATAAATTTGAACTCAAATATTCGCCTAATATTTGATAGATGGTTAGATTCAATTCGCCTAAATTTTATTAGTTATTATAGAAATATAAATTAATTCACCAATAATATATCATAACTATTAGTTATAGTAGGGTTGTGTCACCAATAGTAGTTGTCATTATTGATTTAAAATATAATATAGTGATCTTCATTATATTTCATGAGGCAAAAATGTTACTATCTTATTTGTAACGCTTATCGGGGCTAATATTTCCTTTGGATTGTTGATGAATCAATGAAACTGAAGAAATTTTTGGTCCTATTATAATAAAAATAACGATACATTTATCTCACACAATACAATGAGGATTATTTGATTATATTTTAAATAAATGGTAGCAACTAGATACTATAGAGTTCCCTTAAACCCATAAAATATTTTCATAGTTAG
>MU228082.1:999692-1012712 GCA_018584345.1 Thuja plicata
AAATAATTTGTTTTCCCAAAAAATTGAGAGATTCGCCAATAGGAATTAATTTTTTAAAAAATAAAATGAAAGATTCGCCAAGATTTTATATATTTTTCTAGAGGGGGGTTTCTTAAAGTTATCCCTGATAGAATGACTAGGGTGATGCCCCCTCAAGAGGGTGGAAAGAAGAATAGTGAAGCCCTAACGACATCTCAAAAAGATGGCTAAGAGCGATAGGAAAGGGAGAGAAAAAGAAGAAGAGGAGGATGGTAGGCGATGTGGGAGTCAAGTTTGCATCAGGGATGAGGGATGAAGGATGAGGATTATGAGGGATGAGGTAGGAGTAGGATCATTGTTGGGATTAATGGGAAGATAGGATTGTTGTTTTTTGGATAGGATTTCTTTGCTGGGGATTTGATGGGGGATTGAGTGAGGAGTATTCTGGGAAGGAATACCACCATGTAGTTGAGCACTTATTTTTATATAGCAACACTAGAGACCATGACAAGGTTACTAGGAGCACAATTTCAGTGGTGTTGTAGATGACTGAAACAACAAACATGCGGGGGTTTCCCCAGCATCACACATGACTCCCTGGAAGAACCATGGTTGAAATGATATTGGAAAAGCCCACAAGTAAACGACATTTTCCAAGTGCAGCATGTGAACCCTAAACAGATTACATACATGCAAGGGTCATATCCAACTGACTTACAAGAAGAAAACAAAAAGATCAAGTTCCCTATCCTAGGTGAATCCATTCACAACATACCATGATATAAATAATTGTGGCAACCTTGAGGAGGAGAACAACTGAAAAGAATCAAGAATGATAATCAAGAACCAAAATCAAATTTCAAGATAAAAAAATTCAACCACAAGATGTCTTTTTCCAAAGAGATCAACGATATGGGATGATGATTGGATTGAGTTGATTTGTGATTGCAGTTAGGTCAAACAAGAGGAAGGATACATCCTACAAGGACCTGGTGCAGGTGATTGGATTTTTGATTGATTAGGTCAGACGAGAGGAAGGATACATCCTACACGGACCCATTGATGGAGATGATGATTGGATTTAGGTCAATGTGAGGAAGGATACATCCTTCATGGACCCATTTCCATGGAGATGTCAAGTGTGCATCTGATTGGCCAAAAGATGTGTTGATATCAAACTATTGAACTGAGATTTTATCAATAGGAACTTGTATAAGCATAGGATTCAAAAATGGAACTGGATCACTTTTTGCAAGGAGACCAACCAAGGATGCGAGATATGTATGGGCGAGACCAAACTCAATACTAGACTGACATAGAAAATATATATACAGGACTGAAGCTTAGGAATTGGGATAGGACAATGGATATACAGCTTAGACGGATGACTATATTCATGATGGATATGTACAAAAGCTCAGGATACAGGATTGGAGGATCGATGCAAACTGTTGTGTGCAATGGTGGAACATCTAGGAAATATAGGTAATGATTAGGCCAAAGTATAATGGGATGAGGGAGATGGAGGAGAATGATATTGTGATATATAATGATATGACCGACTATGTGTGATGCCTAATTGCCAGGTTTTCACCACACATACTTGTCTGATCCGCTTGATTGCCAAGTTTTCACCATTGGATGATTGATTTTCTTTTTATTTTTTTGCTTTTTTTGCTATCATCAAGGTGTCTGTTTACTATATTTTGACCAAGTTAATGATTTTTTCAGGACTTTTTATGTTTTTATGGATTTTCTCAAATGATTGGAATAACTAGCTATCAGGCATAGAAGAACCTGAGATGAATGATATTGATAGGATCATTCAAGATTTCTCCTTTAGTAGTAGATAACTAATATGCCCCTAGATTTGAAGCATGTAGTGAAGATGTATGGACCTTGCCAAGTGACCTCAAACTTACCTTTCATTTCTTGATTAGTACCCACTTTTTGATTTTCTTTGAGCACAAAGTCCCCTACCTGGAATTGGCATGGGTGGATTATCTTATTATAGCTTTGCTTGAGTTGATTCTGATATACAACTAAGTGATCATAGGTTTGCTAATACTTTTCATCTAGTAGATCAAGCTGTGTAAGTCTAGCTACTCTGTAGTCTTCATTAATGATTAGATCTTTCAGAGATACCCAGAGTGATGGTAGTTCAACCTCGATTGGTAAGATGGCTTCAACACTGTAGACAAGGGAATATGGAGTGCCACCTGTAGGAGTGCGATATGAAGTGTGATAGGCCCAAAGGGAAGGCTTAATTTGGAGATGCTAGTCACAACTAGTATCATCGACAACCTTCTTTAGGATTTTGAGGATGGTTTTGTTGGTTTCCTCAACTTGGTCATTACCTTAGGGGAAATATGGATTGAAGTAGTGATGGTGAATATGGAGGCGCTCGCATAGATCTTCAACATGTTGGTTTTCAAATGGTGTGCCATGATCTGTGAAGATGGTGGATGGAATGCCAAAGTGGAAAATGATGTGGTAGAGGATAAACTTGCATATTTGGATGCCTATTGTGAGGGTGAGTGGGGTTGTTTTAAACCACTTTGTGAATTACTTAGTAGCTGTGATAATGTATTTATGTCCCTCAGAGGATAGGGGGCAATCTTACCAACAAGGTCAAAACCCCAACATGAAAATGGCTAGGATAGTGCAATGGGATGCAATTCTTGCACTGGAGCATGTATCAGATTAGCATGTTGCTGACAAGGTAAGCATTTCTTTACAAATTCAAAAGCATCATGCTCCATGGTAGGCTAGTAGTACCCAATTTTGAGAAGATATTTAGCTAAGACCATGCCACTCATGTAGGCACTTCATATTCTAGCGTGCACTTCTTGCAATGCTTGGGAAGCTTCAGTTTCATCTAAACATCTAGAGAGAATGTTGTGATAACGTTGACGATATAAGGTGTTGGCTACAATAGTGTAGCAAGAAGCTCTGTGAATGAGTTTTTGGAGTTGGGTGTTGGTGAGCTAACAGGATATGATATTTCAAAAAAGCATGGATATCGTGGTACAATGGGGACTAAGGACCAACCAAGACATAGACCCGATTGATGTCATCACTCTTATATGTAGGCGCATGAAGTTTCTAGAATAAGAATTTGTATTGTGTTGCATCACACAGAATTTCTAGGAGGGACCCGATTGTAGCCATTGCATCAAAAGCTTTGTTCTGCAAGCGTAGTACTTGTGTGATCTGCAGATTGAGAAAATGTTCTTTCATTTTTTCTACCATCTCTTTGTAAGGGAGAAGCTTATCATCCTTTGTTTGAAATTCATCTAAGACTTTCTTGATGATGATCTGAGAGTCGCCAAAAATCTCAATGTCAGTGATGTTCCATTGGATGGCCATACTGAGTCCTATAACTAGTGCCTCATATTTTGCTATATTGTTAATGTAGAGAAATCCTAGTTTGAATTTTTTTGGGATATAGTCACCTTGTGGAGTGACAAAAAGTATTCCTGCCCCAGAACCATGAGATGTATATGATCCATCAAAGAATAGCTTCTAGGTTGGTTTTTCTTCTACCATATACATATATTCATGGGAAATTCCATGACTAAAGGATATGCATCAACCAATGGTGCCTCTGCCAACTGATCAACTATAACTTGCCCTTTGATTTCTTTTCTATCAATGTAATGGATGTCAAACTCGCTTAGAAGCATTACCAATTTAGCCATTCAATGTGTTAGAGTTTTTTGGAAAGTAGATACTTGAGTGGAACTACCTTTGATATAAGCTTGACAGTGTGACTAAGCATGTAATGGTGGAGCTTCTGAGTGGAAAAAACCACTACTAAGCATGCTTTTTCCATAGGTGTATAGATAAGATCATTGCCCACCAATGTGTAGCTGATGTAGTAGATGGCTCTTTCCTTACCATTGTCATTGAGCTAGGCCAGAAGTGCCCCTAGTGTTGTAGTTGTTGCTGAGACGCACAAAATGAGAGGCCTACCTAGTGTAGGTGGTACTAGGATAAGTGGATTGGCCAGCTATTCCTTGATCTTTTCAAATCTTCGTTGACACAAAGGATCCCATTTGAAATTGTTGTCTTTCTTGAGTAGATACATGAAAGGTGGGCACTTATCTGCAAGCTATGATATGAAATGACGCACTTATAGAATCTTTCCTTGTAGGCTGCACAGTTTTCAGAGTGTTTTTTGTGGAGGCATTTCCATTATGGCCTTAACTTTTTTAGGATTGATCTTGATGCCTCGTATTGATACAATGAACCCAATGATCTTTCCCAATGTTATCCCAAAGACACATTTCTTATGGTTGAGCATAAGGCCATAGTGACAGAGATGATCAAATACTACCTCTAGGTCATTTAGGTTGTCTATTCTTCTTTTGGATTTAGCAAATATATCATCCACATGATCTTCAAGGATCTTATGAATCATGTCATGGAAGATAACAGTCATGGCCCTCTGATATGTAGATTTGGAATTTTTACTCTAAAATGGCATCATGTTATAGTAGAAGGTTCCCCATGGGGTTGTGAATGTTGTCTTGTGTTGATCTTATTCTGCGATGCAGATATGATTATATCTTGAAAATCCATCCATGAGAGACAATATCTCATGTCCAGATATGAGGTCCATGATCATGTCAATGTTGGGCAATGGAAAATCGTCCTTAGGATAGCCTTTGTTGAAATATTGGAAGTCTGTGCAAATTTTGATTGAGTTGTTAGGCTTGGAGACTGGCACCATGTTGGAGATCCAATCTAAGTAATCAATTTCTTTGATGATCTTAGCTTGTAAAAGTTTCTCTAATTATACTTTGACCAATAGGGCTACCTTAGGATGCATCTTGCAAAGTTTTTGCTTGACTCGCTTGATTTTTGGATCCAATGATAAGTGATGCACCATGAGGTTTGGGTCCAACCTAGGCATGTGAGAGTAGGACCATGAAAAGATGTTGGGATATTCTCTAAGAAGAGTTGTGAAGGCTATTTCTTCATCCTCTATTAATGATGCTACAATGTGAGTGAGCCAAGGCTGATCTTCTGTACCTAGATTGACAGGTTTGGTTTCTTCAATGATGACGGATGACTTCACTGATTGGTAATCATGGATAAAAGGGAGATGAGAATCTCCATCTCCTAGCACCTCAGAAAGGTTTTCACCAGGAGATACACCCTTTGTTTTTATGTTTTTCTAATTAGATAGCACCCTACAGGGGTTTTCACTAGGAGATTCATTTTGTTCTTTTTTCTTTTGATTTTTAGTTTTATCGCTGAAGACCTCCTCTCCCCCAAAGTATGCCTTAGGGTCCAATTTGTATACATGTGTAGAGGAATTCCCGCAGTCTAGCTATTGATCTGTTGTGCCCATGAATCTTAGGAGTGTGGTCGTGCTTTCAAACTCGTCTATCGGGACAATGCTTGGTTGGTCCCATTTTATGAGTTCCATATGAATGAGGGGAAGGTATAAGAGATTGAGGGATAATTAGTGAAGGACAACATTACTGAGGAAGATGTCATCATCAATATCATCATAAGCTCTTACTATTTTCTCTTCCAGGATGTCTTTGAATTTGTGTATGTTGCCCAGGGGAATGTGATAAGTTAGGAGGGTTTCATTAGTGGCCCTAGTCGTGTTATGACCAAAGCTAGATGTATCATGTTCAAAGCCTAGACTAATGTGTATTTTTAGTTTAGAGGCCTTAATGAGAACTCTCATGCCTTGTTATTCGGGGCCTAGTCCGCCTCTCTGATAGTTCCACTTTTTAGTGATGAGTTTATGGGTAGAGGGATATTTTCCTTTGAAGTGATCAAGGAGACCACTGTTGGGAGGTGTAAAATATTTCATCTTTTTACAGCCAGTTGTTAATATCAGGTGCCATTTCTTGGTTATTCAGAATTTCATGAGAAATAAAGATAATAGAACCTAGTTGTTCTGGCTCAGGTTCCTTCTACTCTATGTAACTGGATCGATGCCCATGTGTATGTGGATCTGTTGGTAGGGCTCCAAAAAAAACAAAAACAATGAGGTTGTATTATCCACAATAATGGTGATCAATCTTGATGATGGAAAGAGTGGATGAAAGGTTAGTGCTTGGATCAGAAAAGGTTTTGGAGGAACTGGTGACGAATGTGACAATGTCAGTTCCAAGATAATGAGTTGAATGTAGATAAGAAGCTTCCATCGCATGGCAGTATATGAAGGGCTAGGGATCAGCATGGATGGTGATCTCAATTCCATTGTGGGGGAACTTGACGCATTGGTGGTAGGTGGAAGGGATAGCCTATATAGAGTGTATCCAAGGGCGTCTAAGGAGGATGTTGTATGGGAGATCAAGAGCAACCACATGGCATGTTGTTTCTTGTATTACGAGGCCCAATTGGATAGGCAAGGAGATTTTGCCTTCTGAGGTGCATTCCAAATTATTGTAAGCTTTGATAGTGATGATGTCACTCAGTATATCTACCTCAGAGTATCCTAGTTTCTTAACAAATTTCAAAGTGCAAAGATTCAAGGCTGAACCATTATCTATCATGACGCGTTTGATGGAAAAGTTTTTGATCATAACTATGATGCAAAGGGGAAGATTGTGATCAGGATCAATGGATGACATGTTTGAGGTTTTGAAAGATATTTTGCATGAAGAAGACAAGTTGCTTACAAGGTTTTGGAAATGGCTAGTATCAATATTTTTGGGTATACAAGACTCTTGGAGAGATTTGTTTAGGATTTCTTGTTGTATGGATGATGTATGAAGGAGATCTAGGATGGAGATTTGGGAAGGCATATTCCCTAGATGTTCCAATAGATTCTACTTTTCCCTAGAGGATGAGGTAGTACTAGCACCAAAAATAGTTATGCATCCCTGATGCATGGTGATCGCGCAGTTGGTATCAGCACCTTTGACATGGATACCATTTACCAATGGTTCAACCAGGGATATGCAACCAATTAAGCTACCAAAGTTGAGATAGGTTGCTGTGTTATTTCTATTATTGTATGCTTTCTTTCCTTCACCTTGATTAGATGTGGGAGTAGTGTTTGTGTTGGTAGATCCCTTGTTGTCACCATATTTAGGGAACACATTTTGGTAGATTTTTAGATCACTATTGAGTGAAGCTTTGGCTATAGAATCTACTTTGATTTCATTGTGATCAATGAGGTCTTGGATATAGTGCTTCAATTTCATGCACTTGATAGTAGTGTGTCCCTTAATATAGTGATAATCACAATACTCATTGTTCGTATACCATTGTGGTTTAGGAGTAGAGTCTCCAAAGGGTCGCGTTGGTGGTGAGTATACAATGAGGTTTTCTTTCAACATCCTATGGAATATGACATTGATAGGCTCCCCAAGGGAGTAAACATATGCTTAGGTGTGTACTGATCTCTGTGTGATCTATTCTATCCTTGCTAGACTAATAATGCATTTGTCTGGTTTTGGGGATTCTGATAGTTGTGATGATAGTTGGTTTGTGCAACTTGCTGTGGGCATATGTTTTGTTGTTGTGCTGCTTAATATTATGTCACTTCCTGATATGTTGGGGGAGGTGATCCTGGTTGTGATTGTGGTTGTGAGTAGGTTTGACCTGGCATGTTCTACTGGTAATGTTGTTGTTGATATGCTAGGGTGGGTGTTTGAGGACCTGCAACAACGATCTAGACATGTTTAGTGTCTGTGGCTCTATCTATTATGACATTTTTATTCTTGTTCCAGTATCATGATTAGTCATTTTTATTGCATTTAGGTTTTGGTTCCTTGTAGTTCTTGATGACACCATCTTTGATAAGACCATGTTCAAGATCCACACCTTTTCCTCAGATATCCTAATACATTTATACATAATTCATGCCCATGTGGTTGGCTAGGTTGGGATGGAGATTGTTTATAAATATTGTTATTATATTTTTCTCTAGGGGATGCTAGGGCAATCTTGTGGTTAGTCCTTGCCAGCATTGTAGATAGTCTGTTAGGATTTCTCCTCCTTTATGTTTAGAGTTGCATAAGTCTAGGAGGGAGAGTTCATTCTTAATGTTGTGCATGTATTGGGCCACAAACTTCTCTGATAGTTCTGTGAAAGTAGAGACTATGCCATAGGGGATCTTGTTGAGCCACTTAGGAGCGGTCCCTCCTAATATTTTGGGGAATAGTCTCATGAGGAAGTTATTTTTGTAGGCCACTTCTTGGCATGCCATGTAGAATTCTTTCACGTGGCTCATAGGATCTCCCTTCCCTTGATATTTGTCAAATTTAGGGGTGTCAAAGTGTTTAGGGAAGGGTACAATAGTGATAGATCTATCAAATAGGTAAGGACATACCTCCTCAAACTTGAATGTATTTGTTTTAGTCCTAGCTCATAGCTCTTTAAGGGCATTATTCTTTTCTTCCCATTCTTGGTTGATGGGTGGGGGATTGTTAGTCCCTGTCATGTTGATCTCGCTTGTGATGTATGGGTTGAATGTAGTTGGTGAATATAGAGGGTTTTTATCAAGGGTATTGTGGTGTTTGATATGGATCTTGATGGTCAGTGTAGATAGGCTGGTGTGGTGGGAACTATGTCTAAGTGGAATATTGGGGTGGAGGAGGTGGCAAAGCATTATGTGGTTGTTGTAGATGCTGAAAATAGGCTTGTATTTGCCGAGGTGTTGGATAAGTGGGATGATCTTGCTACATGCTTGCATAGGGTGCTAGTGCTATGTTTCCAAGGTATGGAGGATAGGTGTTTTGAGGTGGAATTCCTCTAGTAGGTGGAATGAATTAGTTTGTGTTGATGGGAACACCAGATTGCTATGGTGGTGGAATAGTTTGTAACACAGCGGAAGATGGCATGGATAGGTAGTTGGAAAATTTGGATTTCTTTTGTTGAGTGGGATAGATGACAGTGTGTGGGTTAGCAAAGGGGTTAGAAAATTGCTTTAGTGTTTTTGCAGTGAAGGGATTTGTGCCCCATGTTTGCGGTTGTGGCTACTAGATAAGTTGGGCAGTGGGTTGTGCAGCTGCGAAGGGGTTGAGTGGTTGTTGCTGCATTTTGAATGCGAATAGATTTGTAGTCTATTGTTGGATAGGTTGGATGGTGGGTTGTGCTATGAAAAAAGGATTAAATTTTTGTTGATGTGTTTGGGATGTGAGTGGCTTAGTGGTCTACTACTGGGTTTGTTGTGGAATGGGTTGGATACCAGTATGTGTGGTTGCCAAGGGATTGGTGCATGTTTTTTGAGCTTGGGAGGTAGGTGGATTGGTGCTCTACATTTGTGTGGGGATGTCTAAGGATTTCATGGCAGCTTGAGAGTAATTCCAATTGGATGATGAAGCACCTTGTTTTGTTTGACCAATTTGAGGAACTGGTGGTGGAGGATTTGGGTTGGGTTGTGCTTGCAGAAGAAGTGTTGGCATACATTGTGATTGTGTTGCTAGTGGAGCATTGGAAGTAGGCCCTTACAAAAATAAGGGTTGGTTGTAATGATTTGTGAGCATCATGCCTATGGTGAATTTTTCTTTCTACTATGGGTATGCTATGGAAGAAAAGGGTGGAACATGCATGGAGATTTGGATGCTTTGATGCTGTGAACTGGTTGGTGCATTTTGAATGGGCTGAGTGGTGATGGGTGGAATGTTGGTTTTCTGAGTGTTGACTGGTGGTGGTGTGAATTGTGCCACAAATGATGGAAACACATGTGAGGGTGGAGAGACTATGGATTAGATAGGTGTATGTGTTTGTGTAGCGATGGGAGGTATTTCTTGTGCTGCTGATGGTGGATTAAGAGGTAGGGCTCCCGTGAACTAGAATGAGGTAGATGGAGGTGTAGTATGCACTATGGATCGTTAAATGGAAGGTTGGACTATTTTTGAGATAAGGGTTCCCCCCTATATATCTCGCTGAAGGGGATAAAAAACTTCATTTCTGATGGGATGAGGAAATTCCCCTGGGAGTGCCATAGGTGGTGTGATAAGTGTTGGTAGAAGCCAAGGTGGGAATTGAATTCCTTGTTGCTAAATGTCTGTGAGTACAAGACTACTATTGTTTCCAATCATGGCATTCACCATGTGAACATGTCCTAGATGATTTATAAATGTCTCTATAGTACTCACCATTGGAATCCCATTTTTTTCTACCCAAATGTGTTGGATAGGTGTGTTCTATCGCGGATCAAATGAATCCATTTCATTTGTGTGATTAATTATGAGATCTAATGAGCTAGCTACTAGATTAGGGTTCATGTCTTTCCTCTTCTTAGTAGCACCTATGATGGGTGGCATGAAATGAATTCCCTAAAGGGATTTAAAATGCAAGATGCAAATACAAGGATACTCCTAAAACTAAGGATAATGATGCTATGACTACGATTAAGATGATGCATCTATGATTTTGATGAAGCTTCTTAAGGACTAAGGATGGTTCCTAAAAGGACCAAGGATGGTTCCTAAAAGGACCAAGGATGTCTTGGTGAAAATACATATTCAAGGGTTGCTTCCCTAATGTAGGATCAAGTGGATGATGATTGGTCTACCTAGGAAAAACTTGTGGTCTTCGGCAGACGAGATTCTCTATCAATGGGAACTGACCTTTTTCTCAAGGTGATGAGTTACAATGACAAAGGGGATTATCCTAGAATAGCACATCATCTAAGGATACCTAAGATGATGTTTTTGATTTGATGTATGAGGTAGGATACGAAACTCAAAAAGAGTTTGTGACACCAAGTGAGGGATGCACTTCTAGGATGATTAGGATGTTGGATTAGGATTTGATTAGGATAGACTAAGATTGGATAGGATTGATTTTTATTGGGTTGGATTATGCTAGGATTATGCTTGGATGTGTGTGATTTTATTCTAAGGATGATGATTAAGGATGTCCTAAATGTATGCTACGTGATCAAAGAAGAGGAGGAATGGGTGATGACGTAACTAGTCATATTGCTTAGATGCGATAAAGGCCATGTTCAGATAGTATCTTTCTTGGAAATGGGCAATCTTTCAATTGTAAAGAACCTTATCTTATTCTCCATGCTTATGGTTTTCTTCCTCAATGGATTCAATTATATGCTGATATTTCTTAGCCTCTCTAGTTGTGTTCTTTTCTTCTCTGCATATGGGAGGCAAAGGAGTTTTTACTTTCTTATGATTGATGGAATTGGACATGAGCTCAATTTTGAAAGATGTTTTTAGGATGATGCACTAATTACGACAAGTGTTCTTTAGAATGTTTTCAAAATAAATGATGATCTTGAGGATTTTGAGAAAAAAATCATGCAAGAGGCAAAGCAACCTTGCAAGAAGCATAAAATGTCAATCTCTTTAGAAAAAGGACTTCAAAACTTTCAGATTTGTGTATGTTCAAAATCTTTTTTTCACAAGTTTTGTAACGTCGCATGTACACACAAGTAATTCTACCTAAGGATTTGGTTAGCTTGAAAAAAATTTATTGCATACGTAGGCACACACACAAGAGCTAATTAGAATACGGTCATCACCAAGCACATGGCTCCAGTCATGATGCCATATTATCTGACTCCAAATTCTCAAGGTGGCACGAATGTGCAAGTTTCTCAGGGAAGTTACTATCTTACTTGCCCAGCTGATTATCAAACTTATGGAGGTGAAATAGGTAGTTTGATAGTTTATTAGTTGTTAGTGATTTTGTGGAGTCCTCGCAATCATTTTGTACGATGTGACTCACTTAAAAGCCTAGTTTGACCATGCTAGTATGATGGGGAGTTCACCTAGTATGGACTAACATCCAACATGACCCACCTGAGCTTGAAAGGATATAGATAGACCTTTGGGTCCACCTTATTTCTATACCGGTTGAAGGTTTTACCAATTTGGGGTCATTCTCCAGAAGGAATCATGCTTCTTCTGGATAGGCCCCTCTAAGCAATTTGAAAGTTTTGAATGCTCACAATCATCTTTCTCTTACACCAATGACCATGAAAGCCAGTGGGAGAGGATAGTGCATGAAGTGAGGTTGTGCTCTATGAAAGTTTGTGCAAGTGCACCAAACACATAAGACACGCAATTGATTCTCAATAAGTTAGGTAATGTGTTTTGATCTAAAACATAAATGAACTCACAAGTTTGTTCTTTTTATGTGCACCAAAGTGAAATTTTGTTTGCCTTGTTCAATTGTCCTTATTCATTCAAGATTGAGTTCATTTGAGTTGTTCCATTTTTAAAACCCAAAAAGGAGATGTGTGATGTCTTGTTTAGTTGCGCCTTTATGCATTCGAGATTGGTGTTTTGATTGATTAGTTAGTTCCTTTAAGGCACCAGAGATTGGTTTTTTCTTGATTTTAGTGCACTTGAAAGGAAATGTGTGATTTCCTTGTTCAAATTTTAAAACCCAAGTGAAATGTTTGATATTTTTATTCATTTTTAAACCCAAAACAAGATATGTGATTGCTTGTTTAGTTTTATAACCCAAAAGGATATGTGCAATTTGATTTTTCAGTTTTATAACCCAAAATAAGATGTGAGATTTGCTTGTTCAATTCCTTATTCATTCAAGATTATGTTTGATTTTATTAGATTAGTGAAAAAAAGAAAGGGTGACTTTGAATGAGTATACCTAATTTTTGTTGAAGAATCTAATCAAGTGGCTTGCACATTTGTAAAGAGATCTGAGTCAGATTTTTGACGCTTTTCAAATCATCCAAAAAGGAGCTTTTATGAAAAAGTTATGCTCATTTCCATGAAAGTGCCTTCATATGGATTTTAAAGGGTGCCTGATGTGTGTAAGAAAATACACCTTCATGAAATTAAGAATGAAAGCAACAATTCTATGGAAAGATAAACAAGTTATTCTAAAGAATTGAAAATAAACAAACTATATCATCTCATGGTTCTCTATCCAAGCTTTGTTAAGAGAGCTCTCAGGCTTAATCTCTCTCAAGGAAAATCCTAGAATGAGATATGTATGAAAACTCAATGCTCAAATCTAACTAGAATGCTCAAAATGCTCAACAATGCTCCAAGATCATAAGAGAAAATAGCAAATGCTCCTAAACATGATATGCTAAATGAAATGCAAATGCTAAAACTCTCTCAAAAG
>MU228082.1:1055695-1079790 GCA_018584345.1 Thuja plicata
ACCTGGATTGGACCATCCTCTTGACCTTCTGGTCCACTTTCTCATATAGTTGGCAGCAATATGACCATACCTTCCACATGTTGTGCAATTTACCCATGTGTTATAGTCCCAAACATATGAGTTACCTGTGCTTGTTGGTTTGTAGCTTTTATCATTCTCCTTTGGAGTCCATGCCTTGTTATTCTTTTTCCAGCATTCCTTATGTGTATGCCCATTCATCTCGCATGTTGGACAGTACTTGTCCATATAGGTTTTTCTCTTTGGATTTATCACTTTGGATCTGCACTCATGTGCCTTGTGTCCTTTCTTTTGACATTTATAATAATTACCAATAAAAGTATTTTGTGCTTGAGAAATACCTTTCATTTTGCTTCTATAGATGTTTGAGGTGTGGCCTGGTTTTCCATAGTGATTGCATGACAGTTTCTTTGATCTCGGGGTTGTGAAAGCATTCCTTTGATTTGGTTGATTTGAGGATTCACCATTCTCGTTGTACCCTAATCCTGTGTAGTTGTTGACTCTTCTTTGTCCATCAAGAAAATCATCCATCCTTTTGTTTCTATCCTTAGCCTTTTTGATTAATTCATTGTGTTGATTTTGGACTTTGATTTCATGCTTCAATTTTTCATTCTCTTCTCTTAGCTCACCAATGATCTATATTCTTTCAATAAATTTTGTATTTAATCTATTTACTTCTTGACTCATACGAATAATCTGGTTGGTAACCTCACGGTGATGCTCAGTGAGTCTTAGAATTTCTAATTCTTTCTCTTTTAGTTTCTCTGTAATTTTCCTCCTATCATCAATGGCTAGTGTTCTTTCATTTTCAGCTTTTCTTGCATCATTCAATACATCAGTCATTTTTACCATTTGAGTTTCTTGACCAATTTGCAGCATCTTGATTTGATCTGTCAGATGTAGATTGATCTCTTTCATACTTGTAATTTCTTCAACTAATGCATCTAAAGCTTTGCTCAATGATGATTCTGTTATTTCAAAGTACTCTTGTATTTCCATTTCTCTGTAGTCTTTCTCATTCAGTCTGGTTTCCATAATCTTTCTTTCATCAAGTTGTTGTCTCATCTTTATTTTTACCTCCTTGTACTACTCATAGTTTATTTGCATCTGTAACTGCCATTCTCAATAGTCATGTCCAGTCTGAACTTGTCCATTTCTCTAATCTTTGCTCTCAAGTCTTTAAGCTTTTCAAGAGAGAGACTTAGCTCTGATACCAATTGTTGGAATTGTATTGAGATGATGTACTGAGAGAGGAGGGGTGAATCAGTACCTCTATAAATTTTCTCTTGGTTAGCCCATTAACCCTTAATCATCAGTTTGTAAATTATCTTATCTAACTCTTCATCTTTCTTCATGCATATGCAATCATATCATAAATTATTTAGTATGTAACCATAACAAAAACATTCATGAAAATAGATAACACATGACACAAGATATGATATCGTAGAAAACTCCTGTTAGGAAGTAAAAACTATAGCGGGGATTGTTACCCATGAGACTTCACTATCTGCAAATAAGAAGGGGCCAGTTAAGGCTTACAATTGGTCACTTCTGATGACCTACCCTGTTAGGAGTATTACAGTGGAGACCTGTTAAGATCTACTTCATTTGAAGCTTTAGCAACACTGTTAAGTGTGCACTCTGTTAAGAGATTTGGAAAGAACGGTTAAGTCCACCTTCTACAAAAGGATTTTAGATGTGATGCACTTGTTAGAATGCAACTACATAAGTCTTTGATCTGATGATAAATGCAATCTTCAATTGCTGATAATAGATCCTATAAAGCTTCATATATATTAGTAATCATCCTTCCATGATTCAATAATACCTTTATCTTCTTATCAGTAGCCTCTGTGTGTTTTTTATAACTGATGTATTCCATTTCTAACCTTTGCATGAATTTTTCCTTCTACTCCTTAGATTCTCTTGGCGGCTATCAACAATAATGAATTCATGTGCTCACAATTGAGTTTGAACATCTATTTATACTAAATTAGGCTCAATTCTTGATTCATGCATTACAAGTTAAATCTAGATCCAAGGTTTACAACTTGACCTTGATCTTTAGTTAGATATGTTTTAGATCCATTAGGATGCATTAAAACATTTACATAAAGATTTCTTTACCCTTAAGTTATGATTTAAAACAAATAAAAACTCTATAAATAGAATTACATTGATTTATCCGTCGTGTAAAAATCAGATCCACAATTTGTGGGTTCTTTAACTGACTGTCGGTTCTAACGGTCAGTTTTCTTGGTTGTCGATGTTCCTTTCTTGAAATTGTCATTGGTTATGCCTTTTTTGTTCCTATCAGGTGAGTTCTAAAAATTGTGTCGCCAGTGAAGCTTGTGGTCACCGGTGATGCTTGTCGATTCTATACTTAGCATTTTTCTTGTGACCTTTGTATTCTGTCGGGTATGCTTGTTGTTCACCGGTAATTCCTTAGTCTACCGGTGATGCTTGTAGTTTGGCGGTAATGCTTTAGTCTGCCGGTGATCTCTATTAATATTTTTCACTAAGTGTACTAATGACAAAATAATGTCATCAATACCTTTGCTCCACACTATTCTGCTCTATGATGCTTGTCTCACTATTCATTGGTGTCTATAGAATCTAGCTCTTTCCTTAGCTTTTTGATCAGGACTAAAAGAAGACTTTCTTTTCCTTCAGATTTTCTTAAGCATCTTTCCTCTTTTATTTTTCTGCTCACCTAATCCCCCATTCATAATCAATTGGGTTTGTCTCTATATAGACATGATTTCCCCTTTTCTTGGCTTTCTTGATTCTTGGCGTGTTCCACAATTCTCGCCAATAGATTTAAAGAAAACTCCTGATTTATCTCAAAGAGATATTCTTGCTAACTAGACAAATTAATTTTAAATCACTTACTTATCTTTGACTTTATCTGGATGATTAAAACAATGATAAGTATCTGTTAATTCTATCTTTATTTTCATGACAGCTACACATTTTTTCATTTTCTGAACTCTCTATTCTGTCGGTCAACACTTCAATTAGTCATCAGTGATAAATGACTGTTTCGTTAGTGTGACTTCAGTTTTCATCAGAATCTCCATCCTTGTCTTCTCAGTCGGGAAACACTAAAATTCTTTGTGTCAGGTTACTCTGTGCTTTTCTCATCGGTCAACACTGTAACTTTGAACATCGGTAATGTTGTGCATTAGCTCGTTGGGTAACACTATGACTCTACTCTTTTACTCTGACCATCAGTGTGCACTCGGTCTGTGTATGTAGTCACTTAGTGAATACTTGACTTGTATGAATTACTGATAGCATAGCCTTGATTCATGAGTTCATTGAAGTCTTTGGCAGTATTTCAATGACCATATAGATTATATCAAGTTGACATCAATGACAATACAATATTTTAATTGATTTAATGCCTTGCATGATCATCAACTTAATATCTTCAAACATTCAATCAGTTACATGTCATTAATCTCTCCCTTTGGAATTGATGGCAACATACTACATTATCATATTATACTATTACTAATACAATATGAAATATACAGTTTCATCAAGCTTTTCTAATGTAACTAATACAAATGTCTGGCTATCGATAAGCTCAAATAGCTTTGATTTGATTCTTGCAACTTTCTGTCTTTCTTCAATCCCTTCACTGGATAGATGTAAAATATTTCTTTCTCTGATGTGATGTGTTCTTCTTCTGTGTCAAACTCTCTCCCTTTGACTTTTATTCTCTCTTGTGATGTCTTTTGTTAGTAATTCTCTTCCTTTGTGTATACTCTCTCTTTCTAGTTACATTCTCTCCCTTTGGATACTTTGATGGATATGATCTCTTCCTAAGATGATAATGGATATAAGCTCTTTATGATAATGAAACATCTCTCTCCCTTTGACAACAATGCCAAACAAACATTTTTTTTGCAAACACAGATTTTGCAAAAACAAGTATTTGATAGCAATGTCAAATGGATCCTTTCTATCCATAATATATTCCTTGAATTTCCCATTCCATCGGTGTAGACTCTAGTGCTTGGAGTAGATAAATACCTTGTTGTGTATAGATGTATCATTGAACTCCATCTTTCTGCTTGCATCAACATGAATGTTATTCTGATAATATGTAGGTTGATGCAGCCTTCTAGTTAGCTTACTGACCAGTAGACAAGGGTCTGACCCCTAGTCTCTTTCTCAAGTATTCAAAATCATCCTTCGACAATGGCTTGGTGAAGATATCAGCCAATTGCTCCTTTGATTTCACATATTCAAGTATCACCTCCTTTGCCTAAACTTGTTATCTCAAATAATGATACTTGATGGCAATATGCTTTGTTCTAGCATGCATGATTGGATTCTTGGAAATGTTTATTCCACTTTTATTATCACAATAGATAATTACTGGTTCTAAAATTTTCATATGCATACCTTCCAGTAACTATTTGATCCATGCAATATTTGAGTAGTTTCCAGTAGAAACAACATACTCTGCCTCTGCAGTAGATTGAGAGATGCATCCTTGCTTCTTTCTTATCCATGCGATAAGTCTATCACTCATAAAGAATTCTCCTCTAGTTGTGCTCTTCCAGTCATCAATATTTTCAGCCCAATCAGCATTGGTAAAGACCTTAAGTTCAAATTTGCCTTCTCTTTTATACCATAAGCCATATTCCTTGGTATTCTTCAGATATCTTAAGATTATTTTCACAGTAGTCATATGTGATTCTCTAGGATTAGCAAAAAATCTAGCAACTATTCCTACTGCATGTGCAATATCTGGTCTAGTGTGTACAACGTACATGATTTTTCCAATCATTGATAGGTACAAAGTCTGATTTACCTCTGATGACTTGTCTTCCTTTGTCAGTTTGCATCTAGTTGCCATTGGTGTTCTAACTAGTTTGGATTCTTCCATCTTGAATATTTTTAGTACTTCTTTGATGTACTTGAATTGTGTAATAAAAATACCTTCATCTTGTTGCATGATCTGTAGACCAAGAAATAACTTGATCTCTCCAAACATAGACATCTCAAACTCTTTTCTCATTTAATTTGCAAATGATTTTCATAGCATATCATTGCCTCCAAATATGATGTCATCAACAAATATCTCAGCAATCAAAATGTTAGCATCAGTATCTTCCTTCAAATAAAGATTATTGTTTTCACTAGTCCTTACAAATCCAATACTTATAAGATAGGAATGAAGTCTTTCATACCAGGCTCGGGGTGCTTATTTCAATCCATATAGGGCTTTGTGTAGTCTACATACCATGTCCCTCTTGTCTAGATAAATAAACCCTTCTTGTTGTTCAATGTATACCTCTTCTTCAAGTATTCCATTTGGGAATGCAAACTTGACATCCATTTGATATACCTTAAATCCTTTACATGTAGCATAAGTAAGTAATATTATCACTCCTTCTAGCCTAGCAATGGGTGCAAAGGTCTCTCCATAGTCAATTCCTTCTTCTTGTGCATACCCTTTGCATACTAGTCTCACTTTGTTTCTGGTGACTTCTCCATTCTCATTCAGTTTATTCCTGAATATGCATTTTGTACCGATGACATTCTTGTCATCTGGTCTCAGTACAAGTGTCCATGTCTTGTTTTTCTCTATCTTCTCAATCTCTTCATTCATAACACTTATCCATTCACCATTATCTAGTGCAACATTGACAGATTTGGGCTCATAATAACAAATAATAAATCTTGTATTTAGAGACTTACTTCTGGTTCTCATACCATCCTTTTCCTTTTTATCTCATATGATCTTGTTATGTGGATGGTTCCTTCTGACATATCTTGCAAGTATAGGTTCAGCTCTTTTTCTATCAGCTTGATCATCTTTTTGTTCATCATCATGTTCTCCATCACTTTGTGTATCATCTTGAGCAATATTCTGATCATCGGTATTTGCAACCTGATGCTTGGGTGTAATGATCTATTTATTGGGAGCTCTACATTGTTGGTCGAGTAGAGTGTCAGGTTCCTCATTGTAAGTAAACCTATTGTAGTCATCTAGTTCCTTAGTGCTTTCTTTTTCATTCTTCTCTGCAAATTCATCTATCTTTACATTTGCACTTTCAACAATTTTGTTAGAGGCTTTGTTTAGACATTTATAATCCTTTCTCTTGGTAGAATACCCTAGAAATATTCTTTCATCACTCTTGGAGTCAAGTTTTCCATTTATATCATCTTTTAAAATATAACATTGACTACCAAAACTCTTGAAATAACTTACATTGGGTGTGTATCCATACCATAGCTCATAAGGTGTCTTTTTGATGTCTTTCTTCAATTGTACTCTTTTCAATTTATAAACAGTAGTACTGACAGCTTCCCTCTAGAAGATTTGGGTGATCCCTTTCTCTATCATCAGTGTCCTTGCACAATCAACTATGGATATGTTCCTTCTTTCAGAAATTCTATTTTTTTGTGGTGTTCTTAGTGCAGAGACTTGTCTTCTAATTCCATGATCATTACAAAATTTAGTGAATTCATCTGAAATAAATTCACCTCCTCTATCTGACCTTAAGCATTTTAATTCTTTACCACATTTTTTCTCAACCATTGCCTTATACCATTTAAACATCTTAAATGCTTCAAATTTATCTTTTAGAAACATGACTGTCATTATTCGAGAGTAATCATCAACAAAGAGAACAAAATATCTATCTCCATAGTAACTCTTTGTCCTCATAGGTCCACATAAATCATTATGGACTAATTCTAGGATGGCATCAGATGTATGGGTTTTTCTTTTGAAACTAGACTTTGTCATCTTACCTTTTTGACAATTCTTACACATGATGTTGTTGGGCTTGTTCATCATCAGCAAGCCTCTAACATTTCTCTTTTTGCTAATCTTTATCATGTTGTAAAAATTCACATGACATAATCTTTTGTGCCAAAACCATATGTCTTTGTTTCTAGAAATCAAACAAGTGGTGTTAGTATCATTCAGATAGAATAAGTTACCATTTGTCTGCTCACAGGTACTAATCAGATTTCCTAATTTATTGAAGATCTTTGCCTTCTTATTTTCAAATGCTACTCTTTGACCTAAATTATTCAACTGAGAAACAATCAATAAATTATAATTCAATCCATTTACCCAATAACCATTTTTACATTTTATCTAGTTTTTCAACATTATAGTTCCTCTACCTTCGACTAGACAAGGTGTGTCATTACCCATTCTTACTAAACAACCTTTATAGTATTCAAAAGTCTCAAAAATTTTCTTATCACTGATCATATGGTGAGTGCAGCCACTGTCTATGATCCTGACATCATTTTTACTAACTTTAGATATGAGTGCAATTTCTACATACCTTTCTTCATCATCATCTGAATCATCTTTTACTGCCACAAACACCATCTCGATGTCTTCATCAGATTCAGTGTAAGTATCATCATCTTTGCATTTCTCTAGGTAACTGGCCTTCTTTCCTTTGTCCTTGTAGTCTTGGGTATCCCTTCTTTCTGAATTTTGGTAGCTTATGTAATCACCTCTCAATAGTACAAAAACAATAATATATGACCAAATAAACTACCAAAAATTATAGATAAATGACTAAATTTGGTCACGTGATCAGTGGTAGTTTATTGTCAGTCATTTATCTCATGACCAAATTTATGACTAAACTATTTTAGTCATTTATTTGGTCAGTTATTTAGTCATTTATTTGATCATTTATTTAGTCATTTATTTGGTCGTTTATTCAGTCATTGATTCAGTCATTGATTTGGTCATTGATTTGGTCATTTATTTGGTCATTTATTTGGTCATTGATTTATTCATTTATTTGGTTATTAATTTGGTCATTGAATTAGTCATTTATTTAGTTATTTAGTCATTTATTTAGTCATTTATTTAGTCATATATTTAGTCATTTATTTAGTCATTAATTTAGTCATATTAGGGCACGATGGAATCGAACCACCACCCTCCTACTTGTAAAGTAGGTGCTCTTCCATTGAGCTAGTACCCTTTAAAGAATAATCATACCATGTATACTAGTACTTTCCAGTAAATATGATTTCAAGTTTTTTCATCTATAGTTTAAGGGTTATGATAGTAAATGGTTATGCCAGTCATTCAAAATAAAGTATGTCAAAGACTGTTATGAGGCAAAGTTTGTGGTGTTAGAAGGTCTTAAAACTAGTAGAAGGTGTCTTGGTTCCTTTTTCGTTATTGGCATTGAAAGAAAAAATCATTGTTGTTGCAGACAGAAGTAAGGTAGAGACATTGTGTTTTGCATGTAAATGCAGTCCTTGCAAAGGCTGAACTTTAAGGATAGGCCAGCTTGCAATGGAGGTATCCAAAGAATTTAGTGACTCTACTAATTCTCTGATCGTTCCCATATTGGAGAAAGGAAAATTGTTGCAAGGTTAGGAATTAAGGTAAAAATAGTGATTCTTTGTGCTGCATGACTGTACAGTCTGATGTTTTGAGTACAGTGACACCATAAAGGTGTATTGGAAGAATAATTAAGTACCTTTGGATACTGACTGGTAAGATATAAGACAAATGTCCTTTTCATTTTAGCCTATACTCCTTGCAATATTTTTTAAAGAGTGAAATTCTTTGTTATCCGCATAAACATTGTCTTGGTAAACTTGGGTTTCCCAAATACTAACTCAATTTAAATTTGCAGAGTTAGTTAAAAAAAAAAATTCCTAACCCTGATTTAGTGGAAACTATAGCATTGTGAATAACTCAATAATTGATTTCATGTCCTCATATTCTAGTGAGTCACTGTCAATTCAAAATATGATAGATAATTTATTTTTTATAATAAATCATAGATAAGAAAAGAAATAAAATTGTAAACGGATAGTCATATGTGATTAAAAGAGCTACCTCATCAATCAGAAGAACCAAGCCTTCACTCTTGCAAAACCGCACTATCTCTTGTTGGTTTTCCTCTGATAGAACTGTCATGAAATTTCAAGTGTTATTAAGAGTGTTACAAAGACTAAAACTTTGAGAATGATTACAAATCTAGTTTTCCAATTAACCATGCTCGATCTGTTTAGAAGACATGCAAATGAGTTATCACTTTTTATTATTGTACGATAGATCATAGAAGGCTTAAAGTGCATTTAGGCCTCTAAAATTCCAGAACATTACTAGTCCAACATGGATTTCAAAAAATTGTGATACCATATTTATTTCTTTGAATTACATTTATCTCACCTGACTCGTGAGATTTTGAGGATTTATAACAACAATAGCCCAAACATCAATTTCATTCAAGTGAGTTGCTTTCAGTTGTTCTTTGACTTTAGATATTTCCAATCCCCATCATGTTGCCTCATTTAAGTCGTATGAAACCTACAAATATAGAAAATGATTAGTTAGTAAACCTTCTTAGAGCCACTAAGCAGAAGGCAACCCTGTAGGAAAAATTTCCCAAAAAAGGTGAGGAATGTCAATTCTTCTTACAAAGTTAAAATAAACCAACTGTATACATACATACCAGTTTCCCACCTTAAAGGGCAAGAGATGTTGAGTACACTGGATATTGTGGAATTGGACAAAGAATTCCATCCTTTTCTGACCTTATGAGTAACTTCATCATCATATGAACCTGTGTGCATCATATCCAATACAATAGTAAGCATGCATACCTTCCCAAACAACGGGCAACTTGTGGGGACTATTATAAAATATAAACAGCGGGTTATATTAAGAATAATAGGGTTTCAGGATGTGGGATATGTAGGAGAAGTTATATTAAGAATAATAGGGTTTCAGGTTGTGGCATATGCACAAGTAAATAAAAAAATTTGGTATTTTCAAATTTTTGGCATCCCCTGCCAGTTTTACATTACAGAAATTGCTTTATTAGAGTGTGCACTAGAGAACAAGCTTCATAGATACTGTAGAAAAAATGAGCCAAGAAAAACTCTAATATCTCTAGAAAAATAAGGTGAACTTGTCACATCAAAGAACTAGTGTCCACAATCATACACAAACAGAGACACACACACATATCTGTTTACACATTTCTCTTGTATCATACGATAGCAATATTCTCTTGCAAGATTTGGGCTTTTACTTGTGTCTTGTTGTAATAGCGGTCAAGGTCAATTTGATGTGATATGGTAATTAAAAACCAAAGTACTATAAGAACACACACACGTGCATGCACAGGTACCTACCAACGGTTGTACACCAAACTTGAAATCAACTTAAATCCATAAATTCTAAATTATGTAGAAAAAACATCTTACAATTCAATTAGATCAACCCAGTTTCCAATGAAATCAGATATTGCATCTATGAATATATTATCGGATGCCCATCTGCGAGCCAAAACAACAATAAGAATGTGGATCCTCCCAATGAATGAAAATTTGGAATGTATAATGAAGCCTATAAATCTAACATAAAGAACATAGGCTGTAAATTGTAGCAGAAACTCACAATTTCTTCAATTTCCATAGATTTCCAAAAGTGCTTGGAATCTCTCCACTTACTCCAAAACTATCAATATACTTTTCCAATCAACAAGAATAATAATGATTACTCTTGTAATTGAGCAACATCTGCCATTTGATCAAGGAATTCCTGCTAGAATATGATACGAAAAATGTAGTAGTAATTAAGGATAAAATGAAAGTTTCCTTAAAAGGTTTGAGCAAGGAAATCTTGTCATCAATCAATTTTAATGTTAAGAACGCATTTATAAAGGGAAACTGAGGAATTTCCTACATAACTGTGCACTGTATCTCAATAGTAAAATATAAATTTCCTCCATATGTGTGCACTACACCTCAATAGTAAATAAAACATGTTTTTAATTAAAAACATTTGACATCTAGCATTCTTTCCAACCTTCCACATGGACATGAATTTTGATAACTACATGGATTTCAAAACATAGGTTAACCTTAACTGAACAAAAATTGCCTACCCTTTGTATCATCATCATAGTATTTTTGAACTTAAATATTAGCTAAAGCTTATCGAGAATAAAAAATGTTATTATTTGATTTGATTGGATAGAAATAAATACCGATTAAAGAGTTTGAGCAGATATTAGAGAAGGAACAACATTGCATTGCAATAATGTTTCTTTGTACCAATCACATTCTAAGAAATAATATCAGAACACTGTATAAGTTATTTATCATTCATGTTGCAAGGGGGCACTATATATTTTAATAATTGCCAGATGAAAGATGTGATCTTGAATTACAAACTGAACAACAACCTCCATGTATATTGTATGTTTCTTAACTAGAGTGGACAATAATTGCATAATATAGCTTAATAATTAACTAATAAGAAACAATGTATTAATTGGAATGGAATTTGTATTCAAATGAAAACAATTAACAATATATGACAGTCTGAAATCCATGGGGATGTACATGAAAGCAATGTATAATATATAACAATTAGAAATCCATATAGAATGCATGTGAACTTCCCTGTCTCTTTTCAACTCTTATCATAAATATGTGAGTTGCATGGTTATGACAGCTGAAATAACTACCTCCAACAACTCAATCAACCTAGACTTAAATAGGAATTGATTGTAGACCAAACTTTGCTTAACATAAAACCTAACATAAGAAGAAAAATTATTTTCCAAACATAAACAAATTATCATTTTCATAACACCACTTTATATATGACTGTAGCTGACTTGATACTTATTGTCACTTCACTACAAGATTGTTGCCTAAGTACAAAACAGGATCCCTTATAAAACTAATGTTGACATTCAAGAAGATACTTGTAGTTGAGAAGGAATAATTGCTTTGGGAAACTCTATAAGTGACTTGCAAGTAGGAAGGTGCTCCATCTAGTCAAATCATAAAGTGTTAATTGTTGATTCCATATAGGACCTAGTTAAACCCTATACCAAAGCCTTTAGTCTCTTGATCTGCTTGCAGACTCATCACCTCATTTCACTTATGTTTCAATTCTTCTTCCTTATGCAACCTTGCTGCATTTACTCACAATGACACTCTTGTGATCCTCTTGATCTTTTGGTGTAGTGCCAACTCAATGTCTCTCAACAACTATCAACTCTTGAAGTTCTCACTCTTTCTGTTGTTTCTCAATATTTTGTATCTACCTCTAACACGGCATAGTCTTCAGAATTCATTATTTTTGCCTGTTAGACCATTGATTCTAACCATTGTCATTCATCCAAGGACCAAGAATACCTCTTTCTCTTTCTTTCCATTTTTTTATCACAAGGAGTGCCAAAGTCTATCCACTAACTCTCTTGCCATACACTCAAATCTTGTGTGTGAAAAAATCTATGCATCGGATTCAAACCAATATCATACTATGAAAATCTCTCTTCAACATTTCAAGGTTTTATATACAAATGTATGCAATCCATGTTTTTGGTAGAGAAGTTGATGTATGGATGAACAAGTTCGCCAGTGAGGTAAGGGGACCTTAAGATTCCAATATTTTAGGATGAAGTATGACAGCATAGTTTTCTTTTCCAAAAACACCAAGGACTGATCAGACAGAGTGGGCATGGATGAGGTTACAAAAAACCACACTTTGGTTCACTAGAGGGTCACTTCACTTGTAGCCAAGGAGGGAAAAAAGACACAAAACAAAATTAGCGCTTGGTAACTTGTTATTTTTGGATGCTCTCCACATGAAAAGACTCCCTACAACACAAGCTCACTATCCAAAAAGACTCAGCACCCCATTCACCATTACTTGCATTGTCAAGCCTACAAGCCTAGTAGCCTATTTTGTGGTTTCTTGACCAAAACTCCTTATACCTTGACCATGTGAATAAACTAGATGCATTTGCATGTATCTTTTGTCAAGACATGAAACACATATCAATATAGATGTGGGGTATTTTGTGACAGTAGCACCAACAATGGACTGCACACCAATTTAGGCGTTCAATTAGGCCTCTTTAACAACTTGGACCTCCTTGAAATATTCACCATCAGTTGAGATTCCTCTCCAAAAAAATCTTTCCACCATTCTTTTCACCTAAACCTCTCAAATTTTGTCCCAGCATTAAAGTTTGCAGTCACAGTCAAGGAAAACAAGACATTTTCTTGATACTTGCAGACCTAGGGCATCAAATCTTTCCTTCCAAACTTGGGAACTCGCTCATTTTAGAGAAACCTCAACAATACAATTTTTTTTAAGGAAAAATCTTTCTTCATTGATCTTCAAGATCCCTACACAATTGAATCTCAAATTATGCTCTTGCAGGAGAAGCAGAAGCACGTAGTTGTGTAGCTTGTACATCAAATGGTTTTACCATAAAACATTATGATGATGCTTATAATTAGCTGGTACAGGAGCCCCAAGGTCAACACTTGAGTCATGGAAGTAAATAAGGGTCACTATGGATCCTAGGAAGATGGGACAAGACCATTTAAGGTCATTTGGCATTGTAATAGACCATGAATGGTCATTTCATTTTATTTTCATCGTGTTTTGTAATGATGTTGATCATTTGGTAATATGATCACAAGAGATGTTATGTAATCCATTGAAAGGCATAGGGGTTAATGATGTAACCTTGGGGTCACTTGGTTGATCCAAGGATATATGTAAAGGTCAAGGACCTATAAGGATGTCTATGTTCATAATATGGCCATTAATGCCATTAAAAACATGTAATTGCACTCAAAAGTGCAAAATATGGAAAAAAGATGTAAAATTGCATTTATGCAATTATGGCCTATAAGGCTCATGTGGGGGTTAGAAGGTTAGTGTGGGTTGAAAATGTTCTTTTAAACCTTTTAAAATTCATTAGAAGGGACACTAGACTCATGTTGTCGAGTTGACAACAACTTTTAACCATTTTGTTATAACAGTCGATTGTGTGACTGTTATTAGACAATTTGGGGTTAGCTAGTGGTTTCAATCGGTCTTTAGAGTATTGGGAGTCTATATTATCATATATCCACATGAGCGGATAGGACAGAGGAGTCTGATGAATTTGGAAAGTGTTGGTGTGTCGAAGATACAATGTAATGAAGTTTCAAAGCAATAAACTTTAAATTCTTGCAAACTGTTACAGTCTCTGTCGTAAGAACACAGTCTTGTGTTTTTCATTGTTAAACTCTAATTCCATTGAAACATTGATAGGAAATGAAATAGAATTTTTATTTTTAAATTTCCTTTCATGTCCTTGTGAATGGTGTAACATCTGATTGGTCTTTGAACTACAGAGTCTCAGTCATTTTGTTGACTGTTTCAGGCAGTTTTGGGTGTGCATTTAGCAAGTGCTTTGAAGTTTTAATGAAGACTTAGGCTCTCCCACTTTATGTGGTTACTGTGACTTGTGGGAAATTCTAAACCCTATAAAATATGTGTTAGTATGATTTTGTATGTAGGAATGGATGGGAGATTGAAGAGAGTATCATACAAGGTTGAAGAAAGTTGAAGATGACTATCCCCGAAAGATGCAGTCCAGTGCGGGGGCCATATCTCCAAATTGAACCGTTGGAGGTAATCTAATTTGGCACGTTCTCACCAGAGGGATTAGAAAAATAATATTGGGTTAAAAATTTATAGACCTTTGTTTAAAGGTCTATTAAAGAAGACAATAAATTGGTAAGACTGTTTTGTTTTATGAAATCAAGAAGTTGTTTTAAAGGATCAATTGTATATGTGGCATGTGTGGACAGATTAAAAGAGTATTATAAGGGATTATAGGGTGTCTAAATTATTTCTGGAAGGGACACAAAGTATTAATGGTTTTATGTGACTATCATTATTGACAGTAATATGACAATTTGTAGTCCTTTTGGTTTGTGTACCCAATAATGGGATATGGATGGGTGGTTGGTTGTTTGCAGGAATTAAGAGGAGTTCTCCATTGATAGGAGATTGGGTGAAGGAGCTCCTTATTTTTTATCCAAGAATAGGATCTAAGGTCATGATAAGAGTCATGTTGATATTCTGTAGCAGACAGTCACAAGGTGAATGGATGGTGTGAGGAGTTGTTCTCAAGGTGTGGAGTCTAGTGGGAAGGAGTTTTGAGTGACCATTGATAGGATATTTCCTAGTAACCACTAGCCTCTGCGTCATTAGCATTATGAAGCTAGTCAATAAGTTTGTTTCATATAGTATGTAATCCCTCAAATAACTGAGTGACATTCTCCAAAGTATACACAGGTCCTCAACTTAATGAATAATATATTTAGACTGAAAGGAGCTTATTTATCCTGCAATTATGTGCTTTACTAAACATTTGATCTCCATGTAACTAACTTCATACAAAGATGCCATATAAGAGAATGGTTATCTCAAGCTACTCTATATAGTTCAGATCCATTTCACCAGTGCCTACCTTCCCCTTTGAGTCAAACATATTTTTGTGTTATCTTAATTCTTGAGGGCACTTCCCCTTTGAGTAAAACATGTTTTTGTGTTATCTTAATTCTTAAGAATTTTCTCCTGATGGTAAAAAAGTATTTATCTATTCTCCTGCATCTATCACCTTGGATAATTAATCTCACAATTTTCTGGTGTCTCTTCTACTTTCTCTAGTGATCTCAATCTTTAATTTGTGCACTTTACTGGCATAAACTGCCATAATACCAAACAATGGCCCAGACTGGTGGGAATCATATAAATGTCTACACAATAAACTAGGGCTGGCAACTAGGCCATTTTTTTTGCAGCTATGTTATATTCCTACAAGAATAGATATTGTATTGTGTCTTTTGCTTTAGTAACATTTGGTGTTATAAAAAAATTTTTGTAAGCATTGGTATATGTAATATTTTCACTGTGCTACACCTTGTAGCCTATTACAACAACGCCATTGCAATGTATTAATTTACTTAATTCTATATTATAAAGGCAAACACACACACACACATACACATATTTAAAATACAAAGAGTAGTAAAGTTTTAAAAAAACTATGTTAGACTTATGTAGGCACATGTATGACCTTGATTTTTGCCTTTGGTTGTCCTACTTCAAATTTGGAAAATTTGTAGTTGATTTATAGTTTTTGGCCACTGTGTACACAATAAAAATGATTGTTTTGTGCTAAAGCGCCCTAACAAGTGAGCTTCTTAAACATGGCTCCATCAAATCAGCAGATTTTAGGCACCAAGAGGAACAATCTGTGCCTTTTTAGAAATTTTTGCATACCCTGAGCGATCAAGGAACTGCAGACTTCATTCATTTGGACAACAAAGTATGCAATAGAGATCCAAAGGAATCGGCTGACTTGAACTTGAGGTTATCTCTCTGACTGGTAAAGGATTAGAAGGTTAAACATGAATTCCTTTCATGTGAGGTGATAAGGATGTTTGTATGGATTAAGTACCCATTTACCCCCACTCCTGTTTTGGTTTTTAATTAAGTGCTACTCCTAGGTATACTGATGAACCATCCATATGTTTTGATGGCACTACTGAATGTTTTGTTATTTAATATAGTCAAATGGAGGGATTGTTGTGCATTGATTTGTTTGTAAGATGCTCAAAAAATCGTGTTTTTTACTCTGATATTAATGATGCTTTTTGAGTGAAGTAATGAAGTCATATCTATAAATGTCTTGTGAAGTTATATGTATACATGGGTTGTGAAGTTATATCTATCCTGGTGTTTCAGATCATTTTTCAAGAGCAGACTAAGAGCATCATACTTTTCTTTTCTCCCTCCGTAAGTGATAATATACTTGAATCAGTGCTTGCAATGTTCATCCCCCTCCCCGTACTAAAACTATGGTGTTATAAAGCTTACTTAAATCATATAGTGCATGCAGATTCCTATAGTTCATTCTCCATCGATGCCATATTGATATGGATCTTCCCCTGAAAGTGGCCTTGAAGCATGTTACTATACTTCTTTCTAGTTCATACACCCCTATTAGACTTTCATAGAGACCATTTCTTGCATTTGCCTATTTGTATGTATCATCAAATTCATTGTAACATGCAACTACTATGCAATAATATAAATTCAACATTACTTGTTGTAAAACAAATATTTGCAAATAACAAAAATAATTTTTTTTGAAAAGAGTATAAGTGCAAGAGTTGATCAATTATTAACAAACATCATTACTTAATTGCAACAACTCAAATAAACTTTAAACTTGTAAAAACCGACCTTTTGAATAATCAAATTTGTTAAGGCAGAAGGAATAGAGATTGAACATTATCATTGATGAAGCATAGCTCTTGTGTAGACATTTCCTAGAGGACCATTTTTAGGGGAAAAGAGAGAGAGAGATATGCCAATAACTGATAACAACAATATCAATATGCAAATAAATCACGAGAGCAATAGTATAGCAGCATAATAAATTTCAGTAAAGGATTATAACGGTAGTCTCAAACATTAAAAATCCATGGTCTACTATTATCCAAAAAGTCTCAAACATGTATCTAGAAGTCTTAAATATCAAAATACATCAGTCTATGAAACTAAACCTCATTTTGGCTATTAATATCCAAAGACTTGGTACTATCAGAGTCACTACCCCGGTCTGGCAGAAGTGGATCATCTAATGGTATCCACTATGATCAGTGCAAAATAGTAAATATTTTCAAAGAAAACAAAGTACACTCATACAAAGAAATAAAATAGTGCATCTTCTAAATTTAAAAACTCAAGAGTGAAACTTTTCAAGCATAGTATTGAGACTCAGACTTGTTAATCTAATTTGTCATTGATGTCACAAAATGTTAGTGTGTAATTCTATGTGTTTTCAGACATGATCATAAAATGATAAAATGTAAATACTTAGTGTTAATGGCATCCATCATGCTCTTTTTCTCATCATTGGATCAATTATCAGAAGAAGTCTGAATTTTGCATTTATGCACAGCGTTATATAAAGTTGCATATGTTTGCATTGCACTGCTGTCTCTGATCTATTTTTTCCCTGGGAACTAGAGTCTGTATAAACATGTTGAGGTGGATGGAGGTCAACTGCATTGGTGAAAACATCCAATGGATTTTGATATAAACATCAATTCATTTTGCACCATCATATCAAACATTTATGCAGTTCATGTTTTCTTTACATATGTTAGTTTAATCAATTGTTTCCTTTAATACGAAAAATCTTAGATTTTCTTATCTGTGCTAGATTCTCTTGCAACATATTTTTATGGCACCTTTAGTTGCTGATATAACATCCATTTATCATGAAATTTGCAGCTTTGGAAAAATGTACACAAGATTGGTAAGGAGATGATTCTTCTGACAGATGCACTCTCACAGATTTCTCAAAAATTCTATGAAAAAGAGTTACAGCCTGATCAAGGAGAATTGCTTTTTGGTGCTATTATGCTTTGTTTATTTCTCAGTGGGAAGCTTTACAACTGTAGAATTTTGTATGCATATGTGTATCATCAAATTATGTTACATGTTGATTTCTTTCTGAATTGATTGATAAGAATCAAGTAATAAGGTGGATCTAGGTGTATTTGTTATCCAATCTATTTCCTACAGCAGATTTATTTGAATGAAAGGATAAAGCTATGCCTAAAAATTGTCTTTCAACTATGTTCTATATCAGTTTAAAATTGATTTTTGCAGGTGGTTGTTGTGCTTCAGCGGGGAGTTGTCCAAAGTTGTAAGCTTGATGACATGGACAAGCGAACCACTGATGGAATCTTAGTAGACCAAGGAGATGAAGCCAAAGAAATGTATAGCTAGAGGAGACACAAATGTGGGTTGGCTCCTCGGGTGGGCAACATTAGGAATGAGTCTATCACAACCTCTAAGATTCTAGTAAGGGCAAAACTTTCAACTATGTTAATAAATTGTTTATATTTTCTCTCTGATAAAAGAAACCAACTCATACGTACTTCGATGCCTATCTGTTGTCTGATGCATTGTTAACTTGTGAAATTATACAATAGGGAGATAAAGAGAGTGTGAAGGTTTTTGAAGACAGGAAAGTGGAATTGAATGGAATAACCAAGGGTTTTAATTTGTCTCCAAGTGGAAAAATTCTATATGCTATAAAAGAAGTTGAGTTCATGTTAATAGTCAATGTCCACCATGTGAAAAGTGTGACCATCCTTCATCAGGCACAGATAGAAGTCTTTGCAAGGTTTGTGGCATTGAGATCAATTCTAACTGTATGCTAATATGTGATGCTTGTGAGGCAGCATATCATATATATTGCCTCTCACCCCCATTAGATAAGATTCCCAGTGAGAGCTGATACTGTTCGTCTTGTTATGTGGCTGGAAAGGAATCACCAAAAGTTGACTTATTTCATGATAGACAAGAAAACATGCTTATTGAGGAAGGTAAGGATACTGTTGTCTACCACAGTGTCATCTGTGAACGCCTCAGCAAGATGCAAAATTTTCAGCTCAACCAACAAGCTGAACCTCAAAGTGTGAGTAAAGGGGATGTAGCAAACCTTCAAGGGGAAGATGTAGAATTGAGTACAAAACAGTTAAATTTGCATACTAACAAAATAGAGATGATTGAACAAGCTAGTGGTGAGGAACTTCAACCATGTAATGAGGAATCAATACACAGACGCATTTGTAGAGTATGTTCTATTGGAGAAAAGGATGGTGATTATCTTATGGAATGCAGTGACATTAAATGCATTTCCAAATTTTATCACTTGAGCTGTTTGACACCAAAGCTGGATACCATTCCTCCACCTAGATGGTACTGCCCTTCTTGCCTTTGTAGAGTTTTCTTAGTTGATGAGAACGATGATTTCATAATCCTCTATGATGATTGTGATGAAGGTTATCATATTTACTGTTTGAACCCTCCTCTAGATGAAATACCAAAAGGAAAATGGTATTGTTTATCTTGTACAAGAAAGAAGAAAGAGAAGAGGAACAAGAAATGCAAGGGAAATGGATCAAACATGTCAACTAGGAGAGTGCAACTAAAGAAGAATCCTGAGATGGTAGATCAATTAGTCTTAGGCAATGTGGAAGTGCTCAAGGAATCACATGGGGGTAATGTTGGGAACCATCTAAATAAGAAATCTGGTTCTCGTGTTCATTTAAAGAAAGTATCTTCAATGGTGACACACAGTGTGCCAACTGTTGTTTCTAACAGAAGTCATTCTACTACAGATAAACTCAGGAAAAGAGCCTAATTCAATTATATCACAACCAAAATCCATTTACCAAACCCCAATAAACCTGGTGAGAATGAACTGTAGAAAAATGACCTGAATTTATGGGAGAATGTCATTGTCGAATACCGTTGCGATGATAGATCTGGAGTTAAATGCTTTGGATAACCACCCCATTTTTTAACCTTTGAGTGAGTAGTCCCTCTGTGGGTGAGGGGGATCATGGGTATGCCCTACTCAATATGAATTCATCAACAGATTATTAGCCTTATTTTGGCAAAAGACTAAAATTAGGGAAAAGTTTGAGTGTGTACCACAAGCTCAACAGTAGGGACCCTAAATTGATGTAGTGGAGGGAATGGAATGACGGAAGCTGAGAGAAAATTATTACTACCACAACTACTATGATTATAAATTGGTTCAACTTGAGGTGACCTTGGGGATTGACATGTGAGTAAATGATCTCTAGCATGCACTATTACATGTTCAAATCGTGGGGGTAAAAATACCTAAAATAGAGCTGAGCAGAGAAGTGTGTTTTAATAAGATAGTGTACCTCCATACAATCGGCGCTGAGAAGGATACATCCAATGCCCACTCCCATATTTATTATGGTCTAAATGGAGACCACGGCATAAAAAATCCAACCAGAGCCTGTGCACACAAACAATCACACATTTAAGCATCGTTTCTTGCGTGGCTTCAGTTATTTTTCTTCCAGCTCGAAACAGCTCGGTGTTGAAGACATTCCCGCAAGCACCTCTATGTCACACTTAAGTATTTTTCCCTCTTTTGCAACAAAAACACCAAATTTCTTTCGAGACTGAATTTAGCAAAATCAAGGGCTTCCCGCCTTTGCATATTGTAGTTCCCAAACCATGATTTACATACACTCATTTTTTTCCAAATATGGTTCATTATTTGGCATTAATTTTTATTACCCAAGGGAATTCTTTTTTTTTTTTTAAATTATTATTATTATTATTATTATTATTTTGGGGGGGAGGGGGGGCGGGGGTTTCTAATTATATGTGAGGGTATAGAATCGTTCTTATATATAGATAATAGATAATATAATAATTTAGGTAAATTTGAAATAAGAGAATTAGGGTATTTTGTTTATAAATTGAAAATAGAAAGATGATGTTGATAATGTGAGAATCAATTTATTATATTTAGAAATGTATTCTCTTTAATATAATGATTATCACAAAATTAAAACTACCAAAAAAATCATGTATTTTAATAATATACAAAAAATTGTGTATGTTGCATGCAAGTGATCAAGTAGACTGTCATTGTAGTAAATGTGTTTGATTTTGCTTTGTTGTTGATTAAATTTGATATCCTTTAGATTTCCAATTCTATGGGATACATTTTCTTCTAATTGAGTGCCTTTGTAAAGTTGAGTTAGTAGTGAGGAATGCTATTCAAAGCAAGCTACACAAGATGTGGGTGGCCAATATGCAAATGATGTGGATTATGAATCTTTCTCTTAAAAGTTGAAATGTGTTCGAATGATAATATCATTGACGTCACATATGGATCAATTGCACATTGAATGTTTGTAGATACTAAGATATGGTAACACGTTACACAACGTTGTGTCAAGTCAACTCACAACTACTAAAAAGAAGGGATGGGAATCTTAGCTTGGAATTGGAATTTAAAAAAATTAAAATTGAGGCATGTTCTAGTGTGTCACGAGAACAAACTTGAATGTCATGGAAATGTATGTGGGCAATGAAATGATAATGTTGAGGTAGAGAACACATGCATTGAGGTAAGTGTGAATGGGGTATAATTATAAACAAAGGGTGAATGGTGATTGTGTAGAAATAAATATGAATGAAAATAAATAGAGTTACAAATTGGGATTAAGGAAAGAGCCAACATTGGCACAAGAGCGTGCTAGTTACCAATATACATTTATATTAAAGGATTCCCATCAAAATTAATTGAAAGCTAAATGGTAATTAACATGAGCATGCTAATTCGGCCCCCTATTTTGAAGTGCATGTGAATATAGCATGAACGTGTATTTTAAAGTACACACATTCTTAACCAACATGAAAATAAACATTTGGACATATGGATATAATGCAATAGGGTATTATTGGATTTTTTTTGTGTTCCTTTCCTTTGTAGGTGCACTAAATCAAAGCCTACACAAATAAAAGAGATGTGTAATGAGTAGCTTCTTTCATAAAATTGACATAATTGGTCATTTATTTAGTAATTTTACCCTATGACCAAATTGGTCATTTATTTAGTCATTTTACCCGATGACCAAATTGGTCATTTATTTAGTCATTTTACTCAATGATGAAATTGGTCATTGATTTAGTATTTTTAGTTGAGATTTTACCTGATGACCAAATTGGTCATTTATTTAGTTCATTTATATTAGTGAATTGCAAAAAATTGGTAGAACATGATCAGTTTTAGTCATGTGATTAAAATTTTTAGTCATGTGACTAAAAGTTTTAGTCACCTGCTCATTTATTGCCCAAATTGTACTAGTGTCTGTCAGACTTTTTTTAAATGATCTATCATTACTTCTGTCATCTTTTCTTCTGTTAGTACATCTTGCAGCAAAGTGTCCAATCTCTTTACAGTTTAAAAAAACAAGTGGTAATTTACCTTTGTATTTACCTTTGCCTCTCTGCATTCTTCTAGCCATAAGTGCTTCAATTTCATCAAGATTATCTTCTTCACTTTCACTATCACTATCTTTTCTCATAGATTTTTTATGACTTGATTTACTTATTCTCATAGAAGTTTTGAATGCAGACTCTATGTTTGGTAAGACACTATTATCAAAATTGTTCATCTCAAATGAAATTAGCCTTCCCATTAAACTGTCTAGAGTAACATTTCTATTTTCTACTACTCTCATTTCTTGAATGGTAGATACTCTAATAGCATAAGTAGGCATTAAGGTTCTTAGAATTTTACTTACCATTGTATCTTCGTCTAGTACACCTCCAACTCCTTGGATAGAATTGGCTACCTCTTTGATTCTTGTGATGTACTGAGTGATGTTTTCACCTTATTTCATCTTGAGATCATCAAAATTTCCTCTAAGGCTTTCTACCTTGGCTCTCAAAACATTTTTACCACCACCATGTACAAGCATCAATTTGTCCACATCTGCTTTGCAGTCTTGCAGGTTTTAACATCTTCAAATTCACCATCGGAGAGTGAGGAAGCAAGATCTATCATCATGTAATTGTGCTCATGCTTCTCTCTCAATTGTTCAACTGTTGGTGCTCCTGTGGGAAACACATATTCAACATCTAAGTATTGAGTAATATCATTACCAATACCTGATAAGTGGAGTCTTATTCTGCTCTTCCATAAAGCAAAATTATCTTTGTTCAACTTGGGCACATCTCGTCTATTCATCTTGTGATCTTTAGCTTAGGTCTTGAAACCTTCCTTCTAAGCACACAAGCTCTGATACCAATTATTAGTAATAACTGAGAGGGGGGGGTGAATCAGTGGCCTCAAAAATTAATCCTTAAATCAACCATTAATTATGTCTCAAGTTATCTTTTTTCCTACAAGATGTATGCCTTGAAATACTTTTATCAATTTTCTACTTGTCGAATAGTTTTGTTAATCTCTCTTCTATATGATTACCAATAAGTAGTTAACTATTTACCAAAACATAGTAAATATGAAGAGTATACCGATCAATCAAGAAATGCATATGTGAAATTTAAAAAAGTAAAGTAATAAACCATAAACACATAACACAAGGATTTTAATGTGGAAAACCTGTTAAGGGAAAAACTACTGGGACTGGTACCCCAAATTTTCACTCTTCTTAAGTGATCCTTGTTAGGAGCCAACCCTATTAAAGGTTACAAACACACTGTTAGGTGTGACCTTGTTATAGGATTTAGAAATAGTTTGTCAACTAGTATCTGGCATCTAATGCTACCATCCTTGATCAAACTCTCTTGGCCTATCAATAGGTATCGGGCATATCCAATGCTACTTTTGTGATCAAAATTTTTGATA
>MU228082.1:1094009-1107819 GCA_018584345.1 Thuja plicata
TAAAATATAAATTAAGATTAAAAACAATTATATGTGTAACCACAATGATTTCATGAAATATAAAATTTCTATCACACACACAAAAATATTCATTCCCTTAATAATTTATTTCAAAAAGGAAATAAGATTATCTTTAACTTATACCTTTATTTACACTTGCACTCTCAAGGAATAACATAGAGTAATTGGTAGGGGTAGAGTTGGGTAGTTAGGATAGGAAGAAGGGTGGGTCGAGAGGTCGAGTGTTCAACTCCCTCTCCCCACTCTTCTTTTTCCTAAAATCAATAAAATAAATAATACATAGGAAAACAATATTTCATATTTGAATTTAAAATTATTAAAGAAAGAAATACTCCCTGTGTAAGAAATTGTCTTGATTTTTCACCTGTACATGAACATATAAATAAATTAGTTCCTCTTCTAATTCCTCTCAAAGAATATAAATAGACTAACTGGTTAGAGGGTAGAAGGGTAGGTAGGTAGGAAAAAAGGTTAGCTTGAGAGGTCGAGTGTTCAACTCTCAATTGCCACCTTTTTACTTAACTACCTTATTATTTATTATTTTTCATAATTAATTGATCTCCAAATATACATGCATTAAATTTATTTCAATAAAGTGACTAAGAGCCTACTTCATGAACGAAGAACACTGATAAATATTTATGCCCTTTTAATAGTTTTTAATTTTTTACATAGGGAAATTACATAAAAATGAAAAATGTAGATTATACTTCCCTGATGTTATGTGTATTTATGACTTGAATTTCCAGGTGTCAACACGGTAGAATGTTTGATATCCATTCTGCATATGTAATCACTCTTATGAATCCAATATTGAGTAGCTTTTCCAATTCTGCTTTTACTAAAAGTGCCACATGAGGGTGCATTTTTCTTAATTTTTTCTTTACGGGTTTCACACCAGGTCTCACATTCAAATGATGAATTATAAAGCTTGGATCTAACCCTGGCATGTCAGCATAAAACCATGCAAATTTAATTTTCTTTTCTTGAAAGAATTCAATGAACTCCTTCCTTTCTGATGGACTCAAAGATGCTGCTAAATGAATGAATTTGGGATCCACTTCGATGCCAATGTTAAATTTCTTCATTGGTTCAATAAGTATGGGTGATATTTCATCTTCATGTTCTGATAGGGTATCCAACCTCTCTTCCTTAGGTTCCACAATTGGGTTTTCACCTTTGGAAACATTTGATATTTTTACTTTTTTAGGTTCTAGCACTGCCACATGGTGGTTTTCACCACTAGACCTTTTCATTTTTTTGTATTTTTTTCTTTTATTTTTTGGATTGAGAGGTTGAACCCCTACCTCTATCATTATGTCTAGATTGTATTCGTTGATGGAAGAAGATGGATCAACCACATTTAGGTATTGGGCCATTTCAAGGTCATTGGGAAAGTATAATAGGTCATTTGGTTGGGATAAATCCCAATCAATGAGTTTGGGGTACATTAAGGCTAAGGATTCATTTGGAAAATTTTCATTTGAAGGGTTTAGGGACATTACATAATTGGAAGGTTCATACATTGTATCACTTAGGTCTATGACATGGGCTTCCTCAAGATGTTCCATGGAAGTAGGATCAAAATCTCCCTCACTAGAGTCCTCGTTGATTTCCATGGGAAAGAATGTGTGTGTATTAAATACAATGTTTGAATCACCCCCCCCCTCCCCCACAAAGGTACCTAAGGTTCGCCTATCCATTGATTATTCCTAGATGCTTGACCTATGTTGGATTCTTAAGGTTCACTTAAAACTTGTGTAGAATTCAACCCTTGATGCTCATTGTCTTAACTTGTGAAATTGGGAATAGCTGCATATGTGTGAATAACATCAACCTCTTTATCATGACAAGACTCTTCAGAAAGGGAATCCCACTCATAATCCCTGAAATCATCTTCACTCTTGGATCCTACCATATGTACATGTTCATGAAAATCATGCATTGGCCTTGAACTTCCTCCTTTGTTTTGATATCCTATTCTGGATTTCTCTTCTTTTGATCTCCACGCCAGTTAAATGGGTTCTAGAAATCCTCTATTCCTAACTCCTAAGGGTCCTCTTCCCTTATAACTGATTTTTTGTATAATTTGATATCCTTTTCCATATTGATTAGTTTGAATGTTGATGTGTTGTATTCTTTCCATGGGATTATTTGAAGTGTCTTCCTCTTTGTAGAGCCATTGTAGTACTTCATTGTCCTACTTTTCTAGGGTAGATTTTTCACTCTCTCTTGCAAAATGAGAGTTATATTTATGAGGTGGATGAGAAATTGATGGTTTTCCATATGTCCTAGGAGAGGTTGGTAAATAAAATAGAGAAATAAAATATTCCCCCACTCCCTTGGAGTTGATTCTACATTGTTTTTCAAATGTATGCATCATTTCATTCATATTTTGATATTGATCCTTCTTGTCTTGTTATCTCTCTTCCTTGGAAGGTTTCTAAATTTCCATCTTTAATGTAGAAGTCTTAACTGAATTGTCATGTGAATTGTGACCCTCATAACTCATCTTTTCCTTTCCCTTAGTTGATGTAGTTGAGTTAGTTTGATTAGGGTTTGAGGTGGATGTAGCATTTGATGTCAACTTCAAACTTTCCTCTTTATGTTCTTTATTAGTGACATTAGGTATGAATCCTTCCCTATTGTGAGGAATAAATAATTCATGAATTGGCTTCAATGTGTTGCAATATTTAAAGGGATTAGAATCTCCTCGAATTGTGATCTCTTCACCCATATGTGGAAACTTTATGCATTGATGATAGGTGGAAGGTACCACTTGCATCTCATGAATCCAAGGTCTTCCCAATAGGATATTATAAGTTAGCTTCATGTCGATAACTTGAAATATGGTATCTTTTTTGATAGGTCCCACTTGAATAGGTAGAACAATCATTCCTTTCAAAGACCTTTATTCCTCATCATAATCCTTAATGGTAATCTACTTTTTAGGATCAATGGATGATTCGGATATCCCTAAAGACTTGACAATGTTCAATGTGCAAATATTAATACCGGATCCCCCATCAATGAGAACTCTCTTAACCCTATGCCTTTGGATTCTAACTTCAATATGCAAGGGAGAATTTTTAGTGTCAGTAATGGACATATCATCTTGTTTGGAGAATGAAAGACAATGAGGAGCTATGAGATATCCTACCATATTTTGAAACTTATCTTCCTCCAAGGTTATAGGAACATTAGTCTCCACTAGGGATTTTTCCTAGATTTCTTTGTGGTTAGGAGATAGTTTCAACAAATCCAAGATACAAATTTGTGTTGGAGTTTTGTATAGTTGATCTACCAAACTATAAGGCTTTATTGAAGATGTCGGTTTAGCCAAAGTATTTTCTGGATTAAGACCAAAAGTTTTAGGGGCACTTCCTTGTAGGATAACTCTTTCTTCTTTCCCCCTAGTTACAACATTAGAGGTCTCTTTGTTAGGTTGTTCTTTGATAACCATGACATTGATAGTACTATCATGTCCGGATATGGCATTAATAGTATTATCATAGCTATGGGCAAAGTTTACATTATTGTTTCCTCTTGAATTGTTGCCATTGTTCCCTCAATTGTGAGTATGGGAAGATTCACCCTTTTCATGTTTGTAGAAAGGGGTTTTGAATGTCATGTGGTCTTCGTTATTTTGAGGTCCTTCTACCTTAATCACACCATTTTCAATTAGATCTTGCACTACGTGTCTCAAACACATGCAATCATTTGTTTTATGTCCTCAATTCCTGTGGTATTCACAATGACTAGACTCACTCCACCATGTAGGTTTGATTTGTGGTTCATATGGTTGAGCCCTAGGTAAGTCAATAATCTTATTAGCAATGAAGGTTCTCAATGCATTCTCAAGTGGTTCACCCAAAGGTGTAAACATCCTTTTAGGAGTTGGTGTAAAGAATGGCTTAGGCTTGTTAGCCCCTTGGTTGTTCCCAAAGTTATTATTTTTTGTATTGTTAGGTGTGAACATCCTTTTAGGAGTTGGTGTAAAGAATGGATTAGGCTTGTTAGCCCCTTGGTTGTTCCCAAAGTTATTATTTTTTGTATTGTTGTTGAAAGGTACTTTGGGTTCTTGAGTCACATTGTTAGCTTGAGAAGATCCTCTTGTAAGATTAAAAGGGGTGGCCTTCAAATTATTTGCCTCTACAACTCCATCATTAACCACTCCTTTGTTTTTATTCCTCATCCAAATCTGGTTATTGTTAAGAGGATTTCTATTTTGATTGTTATTGGAGTTATTTTTGTTTTTGTTTTTATAAAGCTTAAGTTCTCCACTTTTAACCAATACCTCTTCCGTGGTAACCATGTTCTCAATTAGGTCTTGAAAAGACCTAGGACATTGCAAACTTAACTAGTAGTTCATCTCATTAGTCAAGCTATTAATAAAAATGTCCATCTTCTCTTTTTCAGGTACACTTCAAGGGTATCTAGAAAATACCACTATCCATTGTTGCAAGAAAATTAGGAATCCTTCTCCCTCTCATTTCTTGGTATTACATAAATTTATCAGCATAACCTCATGTTTGATATTGTAGGAATAATGATTCATGAATTTGGAGGCCAATTCTTCAAAAGTTTGGATGTCGGAGGGTAACTTGGAAAACCACTCCATTGTCATGCCTCCTAAACTTATAGGAAAAAACCTCATCACATATGTTGTATCATGCATAAACTCAAGGCTTAATGCACAAAATTCCCTTAAATGATCTTGGGGATCAGATGCTCCTTCATACTTGTCGTATTTAGGAAAAACAACATTATTTGGGAATGGGACCATAATTAGGGTTATATCGAATGGAAAAGGACACAAAGCTTTGATGGAAAAGGGTTTAGGAGCCCAAATTTTTTTCATTGTGTCTAATTGCATTTGGAATAATTTAAATTGTTTATTCATGACATCAATAGGATTTTCTTCAGCTTCCTTTTTTTGAGTTGATTGACATCGTAATCATGAGGGAGTTTGAGATCCGCTTTGCTAGGTCTAAAAATTACTTTTCCCTCTCTATCCAACACTTTCTCCATGAGTCTCATGAAGAATGGGATTTTCATGGCTTCATTAACCTTCTCATCAGTTGCTTCTTCATCATTAGGGTCAATTTTTCCCCCATTGTTGTTGTTATTTAACCCTTGGTTGTTAGGGTCCATTCCTCCTCCATTATTATTATTATTTAACCCTTGGTTATTAGGTTCAATTCCTCCTCCATTGTTGTTATTTTTATCAACCGCACCACCTCCATTGTTATTGATATCCTTATTAGCATGGTTGATTTGATCAGGGTCCATGTTTCCAAATGGGAAAGACATAGTTGGTTCCTCTTCTCTTATAGGTTCTTGCATTGGTCTTGAAGAAGTGAACATGTCGCTTGGAAAAGGAAGCTCATGCCTTATATATGAACCTTCTAATTGCAGGGTGTTTTTGATATAGGGAGATCAAGTAAAAGCCGACATGGACATGAATTGCATTAAAAATGTTGGCTTTCTCACTTATGTTGATCAATACCTTATGATTTTTTTTTCAAAATGTCCAAAACTAGGGATTCTGACCAGTTTGAACTTATGAATAGCTGGAAAACCCAAAAGGGTACTCAAGAATGAAATCCAATTTTCTCCAAGCCCTCAAGAAATATCCACTTTTTTCTCCTCTTTTTTTTGGGTGTCACTTGCCTGTGTGTAGGCATGACTTAACTGTTAATAGGCGTCGACTGGAATTTATGTAGGTGGCACACTATAGTTGAGTAGGTGGCTTTTTCTTGTTGATAGGCGTTGTTTAAAATTTTCCAGGTGTCACTTTCCAGTAACTTACGGGGTATTTAATTGCTTCCAGGCATCATTTAAAATTTCACAGGTGTGACTTTTCTATTTTTAGGCGTCATTTAGTTGTTCATAGGTGGCACTTTGCAGATCCAGATTGTTTGTCTTAGAATTTTTAATTTTAAAAAGTTTTAAAGATCTGATGAGATCTACAGAATATTCTTGCTTGAAAATTGAAATACAAACACAACACACACGTCAAGTTTGCATCATGTCCCTTAAACAACATTAAATGTGTATGTTCTTGGTCATTTTAACAAATATAACACAAGAATATCTTTCATGCAATCTACTGAAAGTCAAATTTGGATTTTAAACACTTTGTCTCTAAAAGGTAGGCTTGCTACTTATTTGGGATTTAATGATCACCTCTGTTCTAAACTATGCCAAGTTCTTTTACCCCCTTGTGGGCTTCCCACATGCACAAAAGTATGAGTTTGTGCAATCTCAAAGGACTACTTGAGGAAGTGAAGAAACTTGCACACAATTTAGTCACCTTCCCATTAAGGAAGAATGCATTTATCTATAGTGGGTCAGATATTATCGTGACTTAAGTGATTGTCTCCCACTTTGGTTTGTTCCCTCTCACCGTACTCGTAAGGAAATTCTCGGGAGGCAGGCGCTCTAAAGCTCTATTTTAACTAGCATATATAGGAAAGAAAGAAATCAAACTTTGTTCAACAAGTTTGGGAATTTTATTCACTTAAAAAGTGAAGAGCATATCCCTATTGTTGTTCCTTGTTCCAAACACTTCAAACACTTAGTTCTTTTTCAACCTCCTAACAAAGAGGTTCTTAGAATTGAGATGTGTGGTTAATTTCCTCCCTTTCTTTCTACCACCTCAAACACAACATGTTTGTCTTTTTGATCAACTTGAAAGAAGTTGAGAGCATATGCCTAATGCTTTGTTCAAGATGGACAATAACATGGTTTTCCCTATTTAGACTAGTTTAAATGAAATGTCACAAGTTAAGGAAAAACAAGCTTGATAAGAAAAATACCTCTTTCGAAGCTAGGAATGGCTAGGCGATTTTTTGAGGTTTTTGTGCTTGTTTTTCTTACTCACCTAGTGGCGATAGTTCCCACTCCGGCTCCACCAACAAGTTAGTCAACACAAAAGAAAAAAGTGAATAAAAAATTGCAAAGCAAAAATGCGAATAAGTTCTTTTGATAAAATTTGCAAAAATCAACTTTTAAGAACTTGAAGCATCAAATCAGTTGAGAATGGGAAATTTATTCTTGTATGCACTACTAAATTTTATGTAATGCTCATACAATTGTTCTTCTAACTCTAAACTTGCCAAGATATTAGCACTATGCAAATCTTTAGCATATTTTTTATAGGCTCTTACTTCTTCTCTTTCCCTTGTAACCCTAAGTTCTAGCTTTTGCACTTTTGGATCCCTGTTCATCTGTAGAAAAAACACAGATAGAGAGTTAGAAAATTGAATTCAATGATTAATCAGTAAAAGAACACAGAAATTAATAGGCGGAATTTAATAGTTAGCAGGAGTCATTTAACTATTTCTAAGCGTTATTTAAAATAGCACATGCATGACTTTCTAGTGACTTAAGTGTTATTTAAATGCTTCTAGGCATGAAACTTTAAATAATAGGTGTTACAAATACTATAAATTGCACAAAATAAAACCTAATAGGCGTCAAAGAATAGTTTGTAGGTGGCTTTTCCCGAGTCAAAGATGACACTTTACACTCACAGGCGTGACAATTTATTTCATAGGCGACAGAAGAATGAAGACAGAATTAGAAGGAATTCTGCAGGCGTGATTTATCTTCTATCAGGCATCATTGAATACTTTGTAGGTGTCATTTCTCCTATAATCTACAAAATTTGCACAAAGATGAAGAAAAACACATACAAAACTTTGAAAATTAGAGGCCTAAAGCCCCACTGTGGGCACCATTTGTGTGTGTATGAAAAACACCTTCATGAGATTATTTTATTTAGCTACAACTCTATGAAAAAATATAAAAATTTAAGCTAAAGAATTTTAATTAAATCAATAATCATCTCATGGTTCTCTAACTAGTATGCTAGTAAATCTCTCAGCCTTAATCTCTACTAGTGACAATCCTAGAATGAGAAATTGATAGAAAAATATGCCTAAATCTAACTCAACTCTCTCAAATGATAATAATTTTGGATCCAAATGCAATTAAAATGATCTCCATAATGCTAATATGCTATGATAATCTCTCAATTATGCTCAATTTTTCTATGAAAATGGCCATAGGTTTGATGCTTCGCATTCAAATTTTCTAGGATCCTTATGCTCTCAAAATGGCTTCTATTTATAGAAAATTCCCAAGTGTAGAGGGTAGAGTTACTTGATCATGATTAAGCCTTGGTTGAGTTAAAGGATTTTAGATGGTTTCAAATGGGGGGACAATTTAAAATATTGTCTCAAAGGTTGGGAGAAAGAGATAATTTTGAGTGATTGAGATTCAAAGTTGAAAATGAGTGATTGAGATTCAAATTTAGGAGTGATCCATGTGCTTTGTGTTCTCAATTCCCATTGGTTTCTCAAATTCATGTTGAAAGATATTAGGATTATTTAATTCATTCAATTAATTAAATTATCCATGTAGGGATAAATAGGTTCAATTTGATTTTTTATTAAAACTATACAATTAATTGATTAAAATCAATTATATAATTTTGATTGATCCTTTAAGGCTTATATTTGATTATTTGATGTCATGGTTAACTAATCCTTTGATTTAGCTTGATTTTGTCCAATTTGATTGATAAATGTCCATTTAAAATTGATTTGATCCATTTTGATGAAAATTATAGCATTTAACTGAGATTTGCAGATTTGAATGATTCTAGGACACCTGCCCAGTTTTAGGTGTCTACAGTTAGTAAAAATGACCCATGAAGTGGGTCCCACCGGGAATGCCACAATGTGAGCTATGGAAGTCAGTTATAAAAAGGAACATGATGATAAATAAAAGCACTCAATAACTAAGTAACCAAGGCTACATACATGATTTGACTAAAAAGGAACATAAAACAATTAAAAAACTAAGGAGTGCAAACCTCGTTAAAACAAATTATGGTCCTTTTGATCTTTGGATGTGTCCGTTGATGTGGATGTATGCTCAAGGATGATGTTTCAAGTTTCAAGATGTGTTCTTCAAAACAACATTATAACTCTGCATGGAATGTGGATATATTTTGTGAAGGGAAGAGGTTCTACTTATAGGAAATGGACTCAAAATGATTGGTCAGGATGCAAACCTGAAGAGGGGCTCAAATGCACCTAGAAGAGAGCACAAGGATTGTACTTGTTTAAGTGCCTCTCATTGTGACAAGTGTCACAAGGAGAGAGGATGTGAGGGGATGAGGAATGTGACCATTTTGGTCCATGTGAAAAGTGATAAGAGAAGACTTTGGTGATAGGGTGAGTAATGAGGGATGTAAGAGCATTAATGGCTATATGTGAGAACATTAAAGAGGCATTTATAATGTTATTAATGAGGCATGGGTGAGGGTGTAAGAGAGAGCTTGAGAAGTTTGAATTTTGGATTGGAGTTGAATTCCTAATCCTTGGATTAGGAATGTGACAAACTTAGGGAGTTATTAGGATTAGGTTTAGAGGTTAAGAGGGGTGATTAGGGAGATGTGATGGGAGGAGAGAGAATGAGAGGAGGGCTTAGTTAGCTGATTAGGGTTAGATAATGAAGAAGGTTTAATATGTGTAAAGGGGTTGGGTTAAGTTAGAACTTGGGGTTAGGTGGTTGGGATAGGTTAGGTTAGGGGTTAATGTTAGGAGCTATGTGCTTAAATAGAATAGAATTAAATATTTAAATCACAAGTGGAGGAAAAGAGGATAATATGAATTAAATTAAATGAATAATTATATTCATTCAGTCTAATAGGGGAAAGGGGGATTTAATTATTTATTAGGCCATTGGTTGCCATTTAATAATAAATCAGACTATAACCAATTAAATGAATTAATCAGACTTAGGGGATAACATAGATCAATTAGGTAATAACTGATTACTTAGTTGATAATGTCTTAGAAAGGCACTAAATAGGACTAAATATGTTAATCACATTGAGGTGTCTACATATGCAACCAGTAACCATCGGTGTCCCAACCGGTCTTGAATCTTCCATACCAAATGTCTTTAAGATCTCCTTGATGTACTTTGATTGTATAATGTAGATCCCATCCTTGACTTGTTAAATCTATAGTCCAAGAAAGAATTTTATCTCCCCTATTGTTAGGTCTGTTAAAAAAATTTCCAAAGTAATGGGTCCATGGTCTGTATCTAAAATAGGGTCTTCTATAAATCTTTGAAACCCTTTTTGTCATATTTCTAAGTATAAAATTTTATCATAAAACCCTATATGTCGAAATGGTTTCTAATTATGTGTTACTTTTTGCCACTTAAGTCATGTATTGCATGTGTCCTTTTAAAAATATTTTCACGTTCATTAAGTTGTGAGTATCCTAACATCGTGGTCTTTTATTATTTCCTAAGTCCAAAGTCTGGAAGATTTATTAAACTGTTATCTGTCGAGCTAATGTATTTTCATCCAACGGCTCACGCTTTCCCATGATGAGAAGATGATCACAATTTAAGCTTCAAGGAAATATGCCAGTGTGCCACGTGTCTTTGGTGGGACCAAATACATTGGAGATAAAAATCAAAGAATATTTGTAGATTCTTTTTCATCCAACGGTTCACGCTTTACCTTCATACCAAAGATGCGGGTGAGTTAACTTCAAGGGATCACATCATGGTGATGCATGTCCTTAGTGGGCCCAAACATGAATGAAGAGATGAAGTTAAATAAGGCATATGTCAGATCTGATCCGACAGTTGGCACAAAGTCTTATGATGAAGATGCACATACAATAGCCATTAAGGGAACACACCATGCTGCCACGTGGTGTCTAGTGGGTCCAGAGGTTGATTAAAGGTTCAGTAAATACATAGCATCTCTAGAAAGATCTAACAACTGGCATTAACCTACAATGATAAGATGACCAAAGGATAACCTTTAAGATATTGTGTTGTTGTGACGCGTGTCCATCCAGGAAAGTTGTAGACAACGGTTAATTTAAAACCAGTTGGGTAAAGGAATGACAGGTTAAGGAAGATCTGACAGCTGGTGCAAAGCCTCTAATAAAATATGAGATGATTTTAACCATTAAGGCATTGTGACATGTTTCCATATGTCCTAGAAGATCAAAGTCACAGGTCATAAATCTTTGTTAAAGATAGTAAAGATCATACAAGATCAGATGGATGGCGTAAAGACTAAAGGATAAAGTAATCGACCTTTAGTCATCAAGGGAATGCATCATGGTGATGTGTGTACTAAGTGCTGGGACCCTCTATCATCGTTAAGTAAGATAAAGGGTTAGCATCTTTAGAAAGATCTAATGGTGTACACAAAGCCTTAGATGGAAAGTGACTAAAGGTTAAGCTTTGAGGGATTGCGACGTGCTGCCATGTGTCTACAGAGATGAATGTTGTAAAATAATTGATGTGAGCCATCCGATGCGAAGAAGAGATGTCAGGATCAATGGTCATAATTCAAAGGTGTTATTTTAGCAATTCTGAACTGTTAGCCACAAGAGTTTGAACTCAGGTGAAGTAATGGAAAGTGTGTGTTTCCACAGTAAGAGTTTAATGCTCAGGAGTGATGGGATTGCTTTGTGTTCAATCATTCAACTCTTGATTATCATAATTGTCAAATTTGTGGAGCAAAATAAAGATGCAGTGATCATGTTTCAACTTCCAGGTTGTTTGTACAATGGGTAAATTTTGTATGTAAGTGTTGTCTGAATTCTAAAATCTGAAGAATTATTAGGGCTTGCAGTTACTATATTCTATCAATTTTTTTTGTTAAATCATTAGATTATAAGGACTTTAAATTAAAGATGTAGCTTAGGAGAGAGTTCAAGGGCCACGTGAATTATCAAGATAGAAATGTATGTGATGACCTACTATAGCAATTAAATAGGTTGAAAAATGATTTGACAAAAATCAAAGAACTGGTCCCTAAGAGTCTGTGTTTGAAAATTGGTGAGGGTTTATACAATCTGGGACAATGGGCTAGAGATGCAAATATAGGAATGACTGGTTTGGCTCTATTCAGAGTACTTTTCGGCTAGAGAAATTCTTTTGCTCCTAATAGCAATGTATGACAATTTGATGTGGGCAAGTTAGTAGTTCCTGGGGTTTTCATGGATATTGATATGCTTATGCAAATAGCAGGCAAGTATGGCAAGGCATCCAGGGTAGTCAGGGATAAGAATGGATAGATCACGGTCAATATAACTGTAGAAGAAATCAGGGAAGTATTCAAGTTGAGTGGAGAGGATACCCAAATGGATAAAATTGACTTCAAATAATTCATAGAAGTGTATCAAGCACAAAAGGATTATCTGAGAAACGGACCGTTAAAAGAATATTTCAACAAAATTGGGGATTTGATCGTGGTAGGGCCAAAAACCAAGGAACCTTTCAAGTTAGACTGCTTCACCCCAAAGGCCATAGGAGTATACAGGGCTTTATGTCAGATCTGTGGGGATGATGAAGAGAGGGAAATTCCCATCCACTACATGTTCATGATGGTAAAAATTTTGCACCCCCATTTGGCCATAATTTTTTATTTTGCTCCATATCTTGCAGAATTGATACATAAAGGATTGATAAGCACCCAGAATAGCAAGGTGACTAGACATTTCACATGGTATTCCCTGCTAATGCAAATGTTTCTATACAAATGGGAAAATTATTTTGAAAAGGAGATGGAATTGACAAAGGTCAAAGATGATGAAGATATGCTAGTATAGCTGTGGAATGCAAACATGTCATGGGACAACAAGGAGGCAAGATACATAAATTTTGATAGATGTTTTTCTACTAGGATTAGGGTATTGTTGCTGAATGATGATCCTAGAATGCCTTTGACACTTTTGCAATTATTGAGACCTAAAGAATATAGTCTGGAATTGAAAATACTGCATAATTGGGGAGATGTCATTCTCTACCCAGTGTCAATAGTTTTTAGAGTTTATGGTTTTAGGGGAATCCCTTATATATTACCCTACAGAGTACTTGTCAAATTAGGATTGGTGGAAATAATAAGACAGATTAGAGGTCTGCAGGAGGAATCTCTAACAGGAAAAGGAAAATATACTATTTTTCCCACTATCATAGCAACCCATCAGTTTATTATTACAAAGGGAGGGTGGAAACACCTATGTAAATATATGGCCCCTTACCATCTGAGTACTACAGTATCAAGATGTATTGACCCTGAAGCTTTCATTAAAGATATGTTCAAAGAAAAAACAAAATTCCTGGTGCTAAACCACCAATTCACTTTCCCTGAGGACATAATCAGAAATGAGTTTGATCAGATAGAATAGGAGATAAAAAAGGAAAAATGGATGGCATACAAGAAGAGCTGTTAGGAACCTGTGTGTTCCTTCTGTTTATTTTGTTAGTGTAGTGTTTTCGGATGCATATGCTTTGTAAGTCATCCCGTGAGTATATTTTATTATCCCACATGTATAGGTAGTATTACTTTTCTAGATCGTACTTAGTATATAAGAGTAGGTTGAGGCCTTTGATGGACACCGACGAATTTATTGTATTGAGCTTGCTCAAAGGAGGTTACCCCCTCGAAGTGGCCCACAATCAATAGATTCATTCTGAGTTCTGCTATTGCTCTATGTTCTGTTATTTCGTGCATTCTCACCATATTTCTGTAAGGAGGTTCCTCTCATCTGGTATCAGAGCACTTTCTTGGGCTCGCTGGGTGGAAATTACGTCTAATTTTTTTTTTCCGTGGCCTTCAGGTTCCTTTCAATTCTACTATCTCTTGTTATTGCAATAACTCTTTTATATTATTCTGTATTTGAGTGAATTTTCCTGCGTCTAGTCAAATTTTTTTTTTCTATTTTTTAGCCAT
>MU228082.1:1112732-1123965 GCA_018584345.1 Thuja plicata
ATTGAGCTTGCTCAAAGGAGGTTACCCCCTCGAAGTGGCCCGCGATCAATAGATTCATTCTGAGTTCTGCTATTGCTCTATATTCTGTTATTTCGTGCATTCTCACCATATTGCTATAAGGAGGTTCCTCTCAAGAGCCTAGATTTTGTGCAACATTTTGATAATTTGTATGACCCATTAAAGGATTTTCAGCCTTGGGCTAAAAAGATAGAATCTTTAATGGAGATGTTTGAGGATGTCATGCAGGCACTAAATTAGAAAAGGGCCAACATTTTACAAATAGAGCCATTAAGGGCCAAGGCAATGATGAGAAGGATAAATCCTACTAGGAATGTTCCCCTAGGGAAATATGTGGTTTACCAAAGAAGAGGGTATAGTATAGTCTTGCCACAACCTGAGAAGACCCTGGATCCAAAGGGGAAGAGGAAATTAGACCCTCATACTCAATCATTTCCATCCCCCAAAAGGAAAAGAATGGAGGGAGAATAGAAACAGCAATAGGAAAATATATATTCTCCTTCCCAATCTCCACTCTGTATTGATGAGAAAGAAGTAGTAGAACAATTTCTATAAATGGGAGATGCTAGACAAATAATTGTCACAACCCAAGAACTACAAGAAGGGGTGCCTGAAGTTCCAAATCATGCTTCACTAGATTTGACTACTGTAGAATATGCTAGAAAGGAACTAGACCCCTTGACTCAACAAGCTAGCAATGAATTTATTTCTAATGACAATGTTGTCAAGGCTAGGGCATTCTTACATTTTTTATGGAGAACCCACATAAATGAATTTAAAGAAAAGTGCCAACAAAAACATAATGAGAAACCTAAAAGGAGTAAGGAAGAGATTGAAAATGAATTCAAAAAAGAAATGATGTCTAAATTTTAAAAGATAACTCCTGAGGAAGCAAGGGCACTAGTCAGGAAGGAAGGAATACTAATACTTCCAGAGTGAGATATTGCAGATGCTATTGTCTTTGATGTCATGAGAAAGGAAACAAAGATTGTCTATCATAATGAGACAAAGGCAATGCAAGCATCCAAGGGAGTGATATTTAGTGAAGATCATGCAGCCCTTTTCATGTGGCATATGAAAAGGAAGAGCCATAAAGTAACTAATGAAGATAATCAGGTTGAATAGGTAGGTAGCCTTATTGTAAGAAGAGTATCAAATACATCAGGTATGGATGTAGCTAGCCTTACTCTGCAAACTACAAAATTGAGTTTAAAGGTGGCTAAGAAACAAGAAGAGGCATTCAAAAGCCTAACAAAAAAGTATGAGATTGTTATGAAGGCTTATAATGATGAGAAGATAAAATCCATTGAAAAGGATAATAGAATTGCATTCCTTGAAGGAAGACAAATAGTTTAGATTTTTCCTCAGAGGATGATCACACAAGATCCTCATCAGCCATCATCATCAAGCCCAATCATCACTTATACTCCTTCCCCTGCACCATCAAACCCAAACACACTAGAGGAGTTGGATCAAGAAAAAGAAAGATTGATTTCTGAAAGAACAAAACATGAGAAGTCAAGGAAGGAATGGGTTGAACAATCTGCAACTTTCAGAGAAGCAGAGGCATGGGTGACAAAAATATGCAGACAAAATACACAACACCCTCATTCATTGTACCCATGAATTAGTTCCCACTACAATTTATTCACAAGGGAAGAAAATTGTTAGCATGCTGAATGAATACAATGCAGATAAAGACAATTTGGATCAAATGGTGAATAGATGGAAAGGAAAGAGAGGAGAACTGAAATTATTCCACACCACTTGCAAGAAAGAGAATAATGTTGACATTGTCTTAACTGACACTCATAAATGTGTCAAATTTATCATGGACATGGACATAAGATGGAGCATTTTCATAAGAGAGGTAGTGGCCTTAAGAAAGGAATATTCAAAGGACCGGTATGAAATGTTTCCAAATCTTTTTAAGAAAAATGGAGATATAAAAGATGAAGCATTATGGCATGGACAGATGAATGAAGCATTGGTAGTTAGAACCAATAGCATAATTACCCTAGAGACTACACTGCCTTTTGTTCAAACCATTGAGATAGTTGGTAAGGCCAGAGCATTTTTTGCATTTTGGTCAAAAGAAATTGAAAAGGCAAATGCCACTTGGAGGGAGATTAACAACAAAAAGGATGAGGTCCTTAGTTTCAACTGGCTGAGTGATGAGGTGTATACCTCTTGGAAGGACAAGTACACAATAGTTGATCCAAGAGAAGGTGACAACATGCAAATGGATGATGAGGCCTAACAGATTGGATGATTCAGGTAAAGTAAAGATCCTACATCACCAATATCAAGCACAACAGACTCTAGATGGCTCATTCCAAACACCTTTGAAGCAGTTGCAAATACCAAGCGGTCAAGAGACAAAATTTGTCAAATATATATTGTAACAAGAGTGCTTATCACTCCATTAGCTATTTTGTATTTTTAGTGAGTCATTGATTTTGTCCTTATTCGAAATGATCTGAAGCTTGTTGCAATCATAATCTATAAAAGGATTCCCAAGACCATTGGAAAGTGCTAGAAAATTGGTATTGTAAACGATTTGTAAAAGTTTTCAGTTAAGAGGGGAAAGATAGTATAATTTATACTAGATAGTGTAAGAAGTCAGAAATAAAGTTGAGAGATCTTTTGCAGGTTATTTTAGATGTTATCTCTGAGTACTTTTTGTATATTCAAATAAGATTTTTTGAATTTAATATAAAGAACTAATCTGAAGCTGATAAGTTTTTTTTTATTGCATATCTAGTTACACATTGGCTATATTTTCCTATAAAAAAACATTTAAAATCCATTAAGTCTACATTTGTGTAAGTTTGTTACAAATTTCTATTTCATGCTCCATTTCATGGTTGATGTTCAATGGGTAATTAGCCAATTATCTAGTATCTCCTAGTTATGTTGAGTCATTGTGAGATTACTCCTTGATAGTACTAGATTAGATATATCAATAGGTATTATAGGGTATCCCCCCTTGGTGTAGCAAGACCTAAAGAGTAGAAGTATTAAGAGAGTGCTTGTTAGTTGGTCCTTTTCTTGCATGAACAAATATTTGGAGGTGGCTCCTCTATAAAACAATCATAAAGGGAAGAGGTTATTGTTGTTTTAATCACAACATAAAAAGAAACCAACAAAATGGTGACTCTTCTGAGGATTTGTCTTTCATTGAAATAAGCAAGTACGGTTTCTCAAGTTTAGCTAGACTCCTGGCCTACTTACTTATAATTTTCAGTTGGTTGACCATTGTACTACAGAGTTTTATCTTCACATATCCTAGTGATTTGTATTACCATTGAAAATATGTTAGGATAAGTGCTTAGAATTTTTTGTTATCTGTACCCGTGAAAACTTTCCATACCAAATTTGTTACTCAAGTTAGTGTGTTTTTTCCCAGCTATTTTTTGGGTGGTGACTCAAAGAAATCTCTGCATTAGTACTGAGTTAAAATTAATCTAATACACTATTTTCTAGCTATGAGTTACAAAAATACCAGATCCAAGATGAACAGTCATCCTCAGAATGAATTGGAAAGTGAGATTCCATCCACTTCCAGAGCTGGGAAATTAGTGAACAGAAATGTTGCTGGAGTTACTCCCCAATCCTAGAGGAAAAGAAGGAACATAAGAATGTATACTCCCATTCCTATTAATCATGAAGAAGAAAATATAGAATTTGAACAAGAAACACAACTAGGATTGGGAGTCTATGGGGATTATTACTCTCAGAGTGAAAGGGTTGATGATGTCCCTAGATATACCAGAAAGGTGGTTTGTGGTAAGTCTCAAGGACATGAGACAAGATCTAGATCCAAAAGTAGAGGTGAAGAGAATAGGAATGCTCCAAGTGATCCGAGCTCTCCCTCATCTGAAAAACCACATGCCCATCATCACAGAAGAGAGAACCATCATGGAAGAAAACTCAGAATCTGACATAACTCTTGTGGATTCAGAAGAGATTTTTGAAGAGGTGGGTGAGTTGGAAAGAAAGATCTGAGAGAAAATTGCCTTGAGACAGAAAAGAGAAAGAGAAAAGGAAGAAAGAATCAAACATGCTCAGATTTAATCTGACCAGTTGAAAAGGCAACTACGAGATTTGGAGGCAATGAATGCTACTTTTATACCTGAGAAACTTGAACATGAACCTGTTGTTCAACAATTATATGACATACCAAAGCCCAAGGACAAAGGTAAACAAAAGGTATAATCTATTGAAATAAAGGATCTAGTGAGAAAATGGAGTATGATAGATCAAATGGTTAAGTTGGATATTGATTTGGAGAGAGCCAAAAGAAAGAGGGAGATAATAGCCAAGGAATTAGAAAAGGCTGAATTGGAATCCTCTACTCTTGAAATGAAGAAGAAAATTGAATTTCTCATCTAAACCTCTGGTTCTCATCCTGCTGGTGTTGGCCCTAAATTTTCTCTGAATTTAGGAATAAATTTACCACCACCTATTGATTCTAGAAATGCTACCACTTCAAGTACTCAAGGTAACATTTCATCTCAAAAAAATCCTATCTATAGTTAAAAGTATAGACAATTTATTTTCCTTTGCATTCCTGGTTATCCAAATGAAATTCCTAAAAAGTGTTGGAGATTTGCTTCTGTGCAAATAATTGATTGTATGTTTGCCATTGATGACAACATATAATATACAGCAGGTACCCTATATGAAATTATCAGTATAGATTCTTTGGAACTATGCATGTTTATTTCCATGGTGTATACATGTTCTAGTTGCTATGTGCATTCACGCTGAGTTAGATATGCAGTTTTAGTTGAGTTATGATTAATCAGTTATGACAGTTACAGTTTCTGGAGTTTATTTGTTAAGGAGCCGATGTAAATACAATGTTTCTTGAGTTGCACCTATCTTTGGGATATGTGTGTTTGTATTCATGTTTAGTTATGAGTTAAAGATAATTATCCAAAGGTGCTAAATGTGTTTCAACAGAATCTTGATGTTAGAGTTAATTTGGTGAAGTCGACTTTGTGAAGCATCGCGTCTATTTAGTTTGAGTTGTGTGGTCTTAATATTTATTGTGTACTAGGTTGAGCTGACAAGGAAGTTGATGAAATTTTTTTGGATACCATCATGACCTTATCCTTGGTGAAGATACATATAATATTTCAGATATGTTCACTAAGTGTCAAAAATGTAGTTAAGAAGAAAAGACAGAGAAGAGCAGAAAATCAGAAAGAATAAGTTGAAGATCTGTGTGAAGAAACAGAAGTTGATTGGAATTAATTGGAACTGATCAAGACAATAGGTCTAATCAAATAGTTAACTTACCAAATATAGTGTATATCTCTTATACTGAAGCTTGTAGCCTTCACCATCTTAGCAGTGAGCTATTGGACAGTGAGTCCTCACCCTTAACAAGGTTATCTATAAAAGACTCCTAACAGGGTCTGACCTTTAACCAGGTCTCTGTACTTCTTGCATTGTAAAGATCAACTCCTAATAGGTTTGTAAGATCATCTAGCAAGGATTATTATAAACTAGTGCAGTTATTTGTGGGTGCTAATTCCCACTGGGGTTATTGCCTATTTGGTTTCCCTGTAATCAAATTTTTGAGTACTCTATTGTGTTATTTGAATGTGCATTTACTTTATATCAAATTACATTAGAGAAGATAAAAGAATTAAATTGACTAATAACTAATTCACCCCCTCTCCCCTTGTCAATTATCCTTGGGACTATTCCAACAATTGGTATTAGAGCCAAGTGCTTTGGAGAGAAAGCCTAACAGCTTAAGGTAGATTAGATGGCATACTTCAGGAAAGAGAGTCCTAATTTCGATGGAGAAAACTATCTTGATTGGAAGAACAAAATGATAACACATCTTCAGTGTGTTGGATTTGAGATTTATGAGATTTCCACTCAAGAAGTTGAAATCCCCACCTTGAAAGATCTTGCAGTTGATGACTCTACAATGAAACAAAAGGAAGTGTTCACTAATAACTCAATTGTCAAACAAGCCCTAATCAGTGCCCTATCTGATAGTGAATTTTCTGAGATCAAGAAGACAAATAAAGCATACTCTATTTGGAAATACTTAGAAGATATGTTTGAAGGAGACATCCAAGAAAAGAATGTGCACAGAAAGACATGGAAGAAAAGATACAACAATTTAGAGATGTTACCTGAAGAAAACATCAGAGCTTACAATCAGAGGATTAATGAAGCCATATCAGGTATAAGGAATAATGGCAGAGAAATATCAGAGGAAGATATAATGGACAAATTAATGACCACATTGACAACAGAATATGAGAGAAAGATCAATATCCTAGATGAGACCATGCAATTTTCAAAAGACTTCAAGAGGGAAACCTTGATCAGCAAAATATTTTCATTTGAGATATCTAGATTGAAGACAAAACCTAAAAGTGAGACAACCTTCAAAGCCACAGTCCACAACAAGAAATCTATAAGCAACTCTAGTAAAAATGAAGAAGTGGATACAGAACTAGAAGAAATCATTGCTATGATTGCCAAGAAGGAAAGGAAAGGTAAAGAGAAATATGAAGGATAGCTACCATTCAAATGTTTCTCATGCAACAAAATTGGTCACTTTGCATCCAAGTGCCCTACAAGAGTCAAGAAATTTAGATCAGATTACAAACCTAAGTACACTAAAGAATGTTATCATGCTAAGGATGGTGTAACTTATGATGACTTGGGAGAAGATGAAATTTGATTTTTTTTCCATTAAAGACAATGAGAAGATGCTTGAAGAAATGGACAAAGAAGATGAAGTAAAAGAACAGGAGTTAGCATTAGTTTCAAAAGATGACATCAGAACTGAGTGGATCATTGATAGCGGATGTTCACACCACATGACAGGAGACAAAGATAGATTTGTACATTTGGAAAAGTACAAATGTGGCATGGTTATATTTGGAGATAACACTCCCAAACCTATCATAGGTAGAGGTTCTATCACCCTAGATGGAAAGAACAAGACAGATGATGTTCTCTATGTTGATGGTTTGCATCATAACTTACTAAGTGTTAGATAGTTGCTTGATAAAGGATATCAATTGGAATTCAAAAAAAACCAGTGCATCATTAACAATAAAGGAGACATGATTGTATCAGGCTCAAAGACCAAAGGTAATGTTTTTCAGCTCAAATCAGAAGTAAGTTGTTTTTTTGCAAAAGTAGATGACAGCTGACTATGGCACAAGAGACTTTGTCACATCAATTTTGACAACATAGTCAAGATAAGCAATGTAAAGGAAGTAAGAGACCTTACTAGAATTTCAAGAATAGTTGACACCATGTGTAGGGAATGTGTGATGGGGAAGCATGTGAGGACCTCATTCAAGAGAAAAAAAAAACTCTGCAGAAAAAAAATTAGATCTGATACATACAGACCTATGTGGACCTACTCAAACAAGATCTTACTATGGAGAAAGGTATTTTATTTTATTTTTTGGTGATTTCTCAAGGATGATGTGGGTTGTGTTCTTAAAAGAAAAATCTGAAGCTTTTGAGAATTTCAAAGTATTCAAAGCTAAGGTTGAGAATGAATCTAGATTAAAGATAAAATGTATGAGATCTGATAGAGGAGGAGAATTCACCTCTGACTAGTTTTATGACTACTGTGAAGAACATGGAATCAAAAGAAAATTAAGTGCACCCAGAACCCCTCAGCAGAATGGGATAGTAGAAAGGAGGAACAAGATAATACTTGAAATAGTGTGCACTATCATGATTGAAGGAAAGGTTTCCCATACCTACTAGAGAGATGCAGTCAATACAGCAATTTACACTATCAATAGAATACAATTGAGACCAGGCACAGAAAAGACACCTTATGAAAATTGGTTTGGTAATGTACCTACTGTAAAATACTTCAGAATCTTTGGAAGAAATTTCTACATCAAGAGAGATGATAGCATTGGTAAGTTTGATGCTAGAAGTGATGAAGTTATTTTTACTGGTTACTCTACTAAAATCAAAGCCTATAGATGTTTCAATCTAAGATTAAAGAAGATCATTGAAAGTACTCATGTGAAGATTGATGAGAAGTTTATGATTCAAGAAAGATATTATGACTATGATCCCACGATTGAAGATGAGCCAAGACTGATCAATAAGGACACGATTATTGAAGAAATGTTTAATTGCATTGATGTTTCATATAACAATCCTGAACCAAGTGAAGAAGAATCACATGTCACAGATGAAAGTATCACTCTTAAGAATTCAAGGTACACATCCAAATACCACTCTAAGGAAGATATCATTGGAGATCAGAGCGCAAAAGTCTTGACAAGATCTAGAGCAAAAGTTTCAACCGTTGATGAAGAGGTATGCTTACTTTCATAGATTGAACCCTTAAGTGTTGAAGATGCGTGCAAAGATTCAGATTTGAAAAGTGCCATGTAAGAAGAATTAGATCAAATAATCAAGAATGAAACATGGGAACTGGTCCCTAGACCTCATGAAAAGAACATGATTGGAACTAAGTGGATATTTAGGAACAAAATGAATGAAGAAGGCACAGTGGTAAGGAACAAAGAAAGATTAGTATGCAAAGGATATGTGCAGAGAGAAGGAATAGAGTACACTAATACATTTACCCCTATGAGTAGACTTGAACCTATCAAGTTGATTTTGGCCTATGCAACATTCAAGAAATTTAAGGTATATCAAATGGATGCCAAATTTGCATTTCTAAATGGTGACTTGAAGGAATAAGTCTACATAGAGTAGCCTGAAGGATTAAAACTTTTAGATAAACCAGACATGGTATGCAGATTAAAGAAAGCACTTTATGGACTTAAATAGGCCCCAAGAGCATGGTATGAGAGACTTGATGGTTACTTAACAAAGACGGGATTCAGAAAAGGAGTAGCAGACTATAATTTATTTATAAGAGAGGCAGATGAAGGACTACTACTTGTTGCTATTTTTGTTGATGACATTATCTTTGGAGTTAATGACAAACTTAGTGCAGAATTTGCCAAAGAAATGAAAAGTGAATTTGAAATGAGCATGATTGGTGTTAAAATATTGTTCATTCAAGTTTAATAAATGATATAACAATATATATATATATATATATTAAATTTAATATATAATATATATTAAACTAATATATCAAAACAAATCATGATATATATATATACATGTATATATATATAATATATCACGTAACTACAAATATTGAATCGACTATTTCAAACGGTCAAAAGTGTTACTGTATTTCATTGACGGAAGTTGCGATATCTATCATGACTGGCATATGTGACAGTCATGATAATATCGTGACTGTTCATATATGACAGTCACAATAGTATCGTGACTGTCCCATTCCATTATACTGTGTGGTCTTTATACTAAGCAATTTGTAAACCATTTGTTAGCACTGTGTTTAAATACAAACAGTCATGACTTATCAATTACGATAAGTTATGACTGTTCACACTTGGTATCCTTCGATTCAATATATATAGTTATAATATTTCGTAGAATCAATCAATAACAACGGCAATTGTATTCTACAGCATCTTAGTTCTTACAGTATCTTCAGATCCACATTTCTTAACATGGTATCAGACCAGCAAGGTTATTAAAGGAAGATAATATATAAACCATACATAATATATAGCTAAGCATATTTTAAATTTTACAAAATTTTATAATATAAATTATGACTCACTGCATGAGAATGGAAGATAGATTAGAAGGTCCTTCAAAATTTGTATCTTGGAGGACTAGACTTACCTCTCTCCTTATGGAGCTTGAATTAGAGAAATATATTGAGAAAGATATTAAGATGCCTGAAGAAGAAACTAAGAAAACAACATGGAAAAGAAGAAACAACAAAGCCAGGAAGTTGATTATTGATTCTATAAAGGATTCTATCCTCCCTAGCATATCTAGAATTAACAGTTCCTTTGAAATGTTTAAAATCATTCAAGACACATTTGAGATCAATAATACCAGTAGAATATTAACATTGAAAAGTCAACTTCTTAACATGAAAATGAACAAAGGGGAAACAATCACCTCTTATTTTCTAAGAATATCTAAAATAAGAGATCAACTTCTTTGTATTGGAAATACTATAGAAGACACTGAACTTACCCTAATTTCCCTAAAGGGTTTACCCACCTCTTGGGAAACCTTCATTCATTGCATAAGTACAAGACCACCTTTACCTAGATTCGAACAATTAAAGAACAACTGTACTCAAGAAGAATCTAGATTAGTATCCAGAGGAATGGAATCTAAAAATGAGAGTGAAGTACAAGCCCTTCATATTAGAACATCTCAAAAAAGGAAGAGGAAATTCAAAAATTCAAATAATGGAAAACATCACTTCAAGAAGGATCTCTCCAAAGTAAGATGTCATAAATGTGACAAATTTGGACATATTCACAAATACTGTCCAGAAAGATAGAAAATTCAAGCAGCCTTAGCAAAAGTGAAAAGAATAGAAAATTCACTCTTTTATCTAGCCTTAGCAAGTGAATTAAATTCCAATAAAAATACTTGGATAATAGATAGCGGTGCATCAAGACATATCACTGGATTCAGAGATCAGTTTGAAACCCTCTCTGGAAACTCCATAGAAGAAGTAACCATTGGTGACAACTCCACTTATCCGGTAAAAGGAATTGGGACCTATTTGATAAAGATAAGAGATGGAGTCACTCTACAGTTAAAAGAAGTATTATATGTGCCTGGAATAAAGAGAAACCTAATCTCTATATCTAGAGTAGCTGATCAAGGATATAGGGTGATGTTTAATGAAGAAAAATTTCTTCTCTGGACCAAAAATTTGAACATCAAAAATGCAATGCACATAGGATCCAGAGATGGCAGCTTGTACAAACTATGTAATGAAAAAAAGGTAGCTCTAAATCACAACATACAATAGAATAATGATATTTGGCACAAAATACTACGACACATTGGATATAGTGCCCTCCCTACTCTACATAAAATCACTTCTGGTATACCTTCTCTAAAATCTGATCACTCTAGTATTTGTAAGGGATGTGCATTAGGAAAGAACATTAAAGGATCTTTTCCCACAAGTGAACACAAGAAAAATAGTGTTCTAGAACTCATTCACACTGATATGTGTGGCCCCATGTCTACTCCTTCCTTCTCTGGTGCTTTATATTATCTAATCTTTGTGGATGACTATTCAAGGAAAACGTGGATATACTTCTTA
>MU228082.1:1125373-1148845 GCA_018584345.1 Thuja plicata
TAAATGTAAAAAGGACCTAGGAGCTGAATTTGATATGAAGGATATGGGCCTACTACACTATTTTCTAGGTCTTGAAATTATTCAAAACAAAGATCACATTCTCCTTAGTCAAAAGAAGTACATTTCTAATAGCTTGAATAGATTTGGTATGGCAGAGTGTAAACCCCTAGCTACACCCATGGAGACAAATCTTCACAAATTAAAGGATGAAGAAAAAAAATCAAAACCTACAGATGTTACACCCTTCAAATAGATAGTTGGATCCCTCATGTATCTGGTGAATACATGTCCTGATATTTGATATGCTACAAATGTACTAAGTCACTTTATGTGTGAACCAAAATAGATTCATCTAATGGAAGCTAAACACATCTTGAGATATTTAAAAGAAACAAGTGAATTTGGACTAAAATATGACAAGACTGAAATTCAACTTCAAGGTTATTTAGACTCAGATTGGGCAGGAAGTTCCACTGATCATAAAAGTACCACAAGAGTTTGTTTCAGTTTGGGTTCTACTGCAATTTCTTGGTTTAGTCAGAAACAATCAACTGTAGCTCAGAGCTCAACAGAGGCAGAATACATGGCTGCATCTATGGGAGCTAGAGAAGCAGTTCGGTTAAGGAAATTACTTTTTGACCTAATTGGTAAACCCTTATTACCTACTATTATTCATTGTGATAATCAGAGTTGCATCAAGCTCTTTGTAAATCCTATTTTTCACAATCGATCAAAACACATAGAGATTCCATATCACTATGTGAGAGATATGGTAGATAGAAAAATCATTAAACTATTCTACATCAGCACTGAAGAACAAAATGCTGATATCTTCACTAAATCCCTTGCAAGGGTGAAGATAGAATTCTTTAGAAAGAAAATTGGTTTGATCCAAATATGAATATAATTATTGATGTACATATTATTCATGAATATATATATATATAATTATTGAAATATTTCAAATTTGTGAAGATGACAATCTTCTGTGTATTGGTTACTATTTCAAGGTGACGATCTTGATAATAGTAACCAAGCTTCAAGATAGACTCCTGAAAGGGGTTGAGCCGGATTGGTTTAGACATATTATTACTGATGTTATCACTTGTTATGTAACAATTGTTAAGATAGACTCCCGAAAGGGGTTGAGCCGGATTGGTCTGGACGTCTTAACATGTATATTGTTATTATGTGTGATAACTTATCACGATTGATATTCTTTTTGAATGTTTGGATTGGGCCAAATATCATGATATGAAAATTCTACTAATCTAGTAAACTCTCTCTCAAGAGGGAGTGTTAACATATTATTCATTCGAGTTTAATAAACGATATAACAATTATTATATATATATATAATGGGATATAGAATATATATTAAATTAAATATATAATATATATTAAACTGATATATCAAAACAAATCATGATATATATATATATACATATATATATAATATATCCCATAACTACAAATATTGAATCAACTGTTTAAAACGATCAAAAGTGTTACCATATTTCATTGACGGAAGTCGCGATATCTATCGTGACTGGCATATGTGATAGTCACGATAATATCGTGACTGTTGATATATGACAGTCACGATAGAATCATGACTGTCCCATTCCATTATATTGTGTGGTCTTTATACTAAGCAATTCGTAAACCATTTGTTAGCACTGTGTTTAAATACAAACAGTCATGACTTATCAATTACGATAAGTTATGACTGTTCACACTTGGTATCCTTCGATTCAATATATATGGTTATAATATTTCATAGAATCAATCAATAAAAATGGCAATTGTATTCTACAGCATCTTAGTTCTTACAGTATCTTCAGATCCACATTTCTTAACAATTGGACCTATCAAATACTTTCTTGGATTGAATGTAAAACAAACAGACAAAGGCATATTCATAAATCAGTCTAAGTATGTGAAGGAGATATTGAATACTTTCAAGATGGAAGACTGCAAACTAGTATGCACCCCTATGATAATAGGATGCAAGCTTTCTAAAGATGATGATTCCACAGTAGTTGACAAGACCATATACAACTCTATGATTGGAAAACTCATATATCTCACTCAATCTAGACCTAACATTTCTAATGTAGTTGGCATTGTTGGAAGATTTGTAGCTAAACCCAAGAAAAATCATCTAATGGAAATAAAAAGAATATTCAGATACCTAAAGGGAACTATAGACTATGGTTTATGGTATCCTAACTTAGAGAACATACAACTTAATGTGTATATAGATGTAGATTGGGCAGGTTGTGTTGATGATAGAAAGAGCACATCAGGAGTAGTATTTCTTAATGGAGACAGGTTGGTCACTTGGACAAGTAAAAAACATAATTGTATCTCTCAGTCAATAGCAGAAACTGAGTATGTTGCAATAGCATTGAATTGTTCAACAATGGTTTAGATCAAATAGATGATTAAGGACTTTGGTATTCAGATTGATTATCTTATTTTTATTCACTGTGACAACACTAGTACTATCAATATGTCAAAGAACCCTGTGATGCATGCAAAGAAAAAACACATTGAGATTAAATACCACTTCCTAAGAGAAAAATTTGCAGACAAAGAAGTAAAGCTGGATTATGTAAGCACTAAAGAACAACTAGCAGATATTTTTACAAAGCCTCTATCAAAAGATACTTTTGAGTATCTCAGTGAGTAGTTGGGAGTAATTCCCTTTCCTAAGTCTGATTAGAACTTGCTACAAGAACATCAGTCCTTGGTGACTGATGAATGGTTGACTACTCTACTTCTAGAGTAGTACCTATGCTTAGTGGTTTTTAACACCCTTTGTCATTGATGTCAAAGGGGGAGTATTAGTAAGGGGGGGTATACAGTGCAGCAATAGTGAAGAGGAACATTTGATGAGGATATTGAGAAGATTGTAAAAAGAAGGAAGACACTTTGAGTTGATGATATCATATGTTGCCATCAATGTCAAAGGGGGAGATTGTTGGAGATTTTCTTCTGTGCAAATAATTGATTGTATGTTTGCCATTGATGACAACATATAATATACATCAGGTATCCTATATGCAATTACTAGTATAGATTCTTTGGAGCTATGCATGTTTATTTCCATGGTGTATACATGTTCTAGTTACTATGTGCATTCACACCGAGTCAGATATGCAGTTTTAGTTGAGATATGATTAGTCAGTTATGGCAGTTACAGTTTCTGGAGTTTATCTATTAAGGAGTCAACGTAAATATAGTGTTTCTTGAGTTGCGCCTATCTTCAAGATATGCATGTTTTTATTCATGTTTAGTTATGATTTAAAGATAATTATCCAAAGGTGCTAAACATGTTTCAATAGAGTCTTGATGTTAGAGTTAATCTGGTGAAGCCAACTTTGTGAAGCATCACGTCTATTCAGTTTGAGTTGCATGGTCTTAATCTTTATTTCATGCTAGGTTGAGCTAACAAGGAATTTTATGAAGTTCATGACCTTATCCTTGGTGAAGATACATATAACAGTTCAGATATGTTCACTAAGTGTCAGAAATGTAGTTAAGAAGAAAAGACGGAGAAGAGCTGAAAATTAGAAAGAATAAGTTGAAGATCTATGTAAAGAAATAGAATTTGATTGAAATTCATTGGAACTAATCAAGACAATAGGTCTAATCAAACAGTTCACTTACCAGATATAGTGTATATCTGTTATATTGAAGGTTGTAGCCTTCACCATCTTAGCAGTGAGCTATTGGACAGTGAGTCCTCACCCTTAACAGGGTTATCTATAGAAGACTCCTAATAGGTTCCAACCTTTAACCAGGTCTCTGTACTTCTTGCATTGTAAAGATCAACTCCTAACAGGGTTGTAATATCTTCTAATAGGGATCATTATAAACTAGTGCAGTTATTTATGGGTGCTAATTCCCACCGGGGTTTTTTCCTATTTGGTTTCCCCGTAATCAAATTGTTGAGTACTCTATTGTGTTATCTGAATGTGCATTTACTTTATATCAAATTACATTAGAGAAGAGAAAATAATTAAATTGACTGATAATTGATTCACCTCCCCCCCCTCTTAGTTATCCTTGGGACTATTCCAACAAAAAGATTAGGGACAAACTTCCAAAATTTGTTGGGAATAATGTTATAACATGTGAAGAACATCTGAAACATTTTATGGATATGGTTGATGACTATTAAATTGCACATGATGATTTTATGATGAAATTATTTTTGCAATCATTAATTGAGGATGCTAGGGACTGGTTTAGAGGATTGCCCCATGAATGTATTGTTTCCATGGATGAGATGAAGGAATGTTTCAGGGACCAATATGGGGACAAGAATAATGAAGGGTTCATGTTGAATGAGTTCAACGACATAAAGAAGAACCCAAATGAAGAGGTGGTGGAATTAAATATCAGATTTCAAAAGGAAATGCACAAGTTGCTACAAGTGATGAGACTAGATGACAAGGTATGTCTTTCTACCTATCTTAATGCTTTTGATGAAAAAATGGGTTATTTGTTAAGAGATAAGAACCCTAGAAATATTAGGGAAGCATATAAGGTAGAAGTCAACATTGAGACAAACAAAAGAGTTTCTGGGAAAGTGGGCAGGAGAGAAGATTGGAAACCCACCAGGCATAATAAGAAAGAATCAGATAAACCCTTGAGCTCTAAACCTAAGGAGGATTATAACCTCAAATTTATTCTGAATGATTTAAAAAATTTAAATCCTGGAGAGAGTAGTCACAATAGGGTTTCAAATAATGCTAAACCTTCCTATGGCAATTTCAATAGATAGCCTAGGATGCAAAACTATCCTTATACTACTCAGTTGAAAGATAGGAAACCTATTATCCCATAGAAGAAGGATAAACCTAATGAAAAGACCCCCTGCACAAGACCTCTGTAAATATGTGCAGTGATAATCCCTTGTGTGTAGCTTGTCATCCTCCACACAATGTTGAATATTGTGTTATTTCTGCCATAATTTCTTCCACTAAAGAAAATGAAGAAGATGAAGAGGAGTAATATGATGACAGTGGTTGTGCTATGACTTCCTCACTTTTAAATGATGAAACATATTATCATCCTGATGATTCTGACATACAAGATTGGGAGATTGATAATATGAGATGTAATGCTGAAGGATGTGATGAGACCCCTGTTCTGAGAAGGCCATCTGATGAAGAAATTACTAAGATCACAACAAATATGGTTGTGAAAGAAAGGGGTAATTATGTTTTAATAAAAATAGTAGTTGGAAATGCAGATGGAAAACCTATTTTTATCTTTATTAAGGATACCGTAAATAGTACCAAAAGGCCACAAGAAAAAGAGAAACTAGTTGATGGTACTAATAAGGTTTTGATTAAGAAGGGAAACAAACCCAATGGCCCAAATATGTATAAAGAAAAGGTTAAAACACCAGAAAGTCCCATACCTCATTCCAAAAAAGAGGACAAACCACATAGGGGAGATGAAGCTAAACTGGCTACTCAAGCAGAAGATGTGGATTGCAAAAAATTAGAAATAAGATATTTCTGATATGAAATATAACCCTATGGATATGGAGTGAATTTTGTCTCAGATAAATATTAAGGTTCCTCTGTTAGAAATGATGAGGATAGGAGAGCATAAAGAAAAGACTCTGACATGGGTGAAGAGTGTTAGCTCCACTAAAACTATGGGACCAAAGAAAAATAAGAAAGTGTCAGACACTAAGGATAAATAAACAAAAGAATATGATGAGCTTGTATCAAATATTCATCAAATTTACCTAGATACCAATATTGTTAGCACTACTGCAGAAACTGTTCATCCCTTTTTCCTGACATTATTAATAAATGGAAAAATGCTAAAAAACTACATGATCGACTCTGGGGCATCTAACACTGTTATGCCTACAAAAGTCATGAGATCTATGGGATTGAAAGTAGACACTCCACATGGGAGATGCCAAGCTATGGATTCCAGAGAAGTGCCTATCATAGGCACTATTAAGGCTTTGTCTTATAAATTGGCAACTTTCCCAAACAAAGTACTAACAATGAGTGTGTTAGTTGTAGAAATCCCCCCCCCCCCCAATATGGAATGTTATTGTCAAGAAAATGGAGTGCATCTATGGGGGGAAGCATTCAATGTGATTTATAATTTGACACTTTCAACATCAATGGTGAGAAAATCAAATTATCAAGGGAAACTAGAACTCCTCATATGATTGAGGAACAAGATGATAACAGTATGAACTGTTTCTTGGATACTGAGATGGGGTCATTTCAAGTGCAAGAGAGTCAAGCTGCAAGAAGATCAAAACCTTCACTGTTGTCACAAGATGTAAGTAATTTATCTAAAAAAACTAAGTTATGGATAATGTATTTTGATGGTGCTAGTTCTAGGGAGGGGGCTGGTGCTGGAGTTTTGTTGATATCTCCCTCTGGAAAAACCTTTAAATTTTCATTTTCTCTATTGTTTTCTTGTACAAATAATGTGGTAGATTATGAGGATCTATTAATAGGTCTAAGAATGGTTGCAAGACATGGAATCAAATGCATCAGAGTTATTGGAGACTCTGAGTTAGTGGTATCTCAGATCAAGTCCAAATATGCATCAAAGAACCATAGATTAAAGCAATACCGAAATGTAGTATGGGATGAGTTAGAAATTTTTGATGCATTTGGCATTGAGTGTATGGATAGGAGCCAAAATAGAATGGAAGATTTGTTGGCTAACATTGATTTAAGGCCAGAAGCCATTACTTTTGCTGGAATTTCTAAAATAGAAATTCAAACTAGGCCTTCAATACCAGACAATGTGGATAGCTAGCAAGTGTTTAATGATGATTTAGATATTCTGAGATTCTTGTTTTTTGAGGCAGGTCTTGAAAATAAAGAGATAGATTTCACTAAGTATGTGAAGAACATTGATGGAAAGGATAGTGTCTTGGGAAAGGAAATATTGCATCTAAAATCAAATAATGTCCCAAAGGGACTAGTTGTTTTGGAAAGGGATTTTGATAGTAAGGATAGACCATACTCTTTTACATGTGTAAATAGATCTGAAGATTTGGAGGAGGTTAATGTGGGAACAAAAGAATTTCCTAAGAACTTATTTATTGGTAAAAATATGTCACCCAAAGTGAAGAAGGATCTAACTTTAATCTTTTAAGGAAGTACAAAAAGGTCTTTGCTTGGACATATGATGACCTAAAGGCAAATAATGAGGAACTATTTCAACATGAAATTTCATTGAAAGAAGATGCCAAGCCCTTTAGGAAAAAGAAAAGACCCATAAATCCCACCTTGAGGCCTAAGATGGAATAGGAATTGAAAAAGATGAAATATGTTGGGATAATCAAACCCATTAGGAATTCTTCCCGGGTTTCCAATCTAGTCCATGTCAGAAAGAAGAATGAGGATATCGGGCTATGTGTGGATTTCAAAAATTTGAACATATCTTCCTTAAAAGATAAATATGATCTCCCCAATATGGAGAATATGTTGCAAATATTCACAAGATGTGAACTTATGTCCATGATGGATGGATTCTTTGGGTATAACTAGATTATGGGATCAGAGTAGTTTAAGACTATTTTTACCACACCATGGGGAACATATGTATATGTGAGGATTCCTTTTGGTTTAATGAATGTTGGGGCTACTTTCCAAAGGGCCATGGATGTTACATTCTTAGACTTCCTACAAAAATTTCTTGAGGTCTATCAGGATGATCTCATAGCCTATTCAAAGAAGGAAGAACAACATTGTGAGCACTTGGAAAAGATTTTTGAAAGAGCCTTAGAAATTGAGATTTCTCTCAATCCCAAGAAATGCATTTTTAGAGTGACAAAAGGTAAGTTATTGGGTCACATTGTTTCAAAGGAAGGGGTTAGAATTGACCTAGATAGGGTAGCTTCTATTGATAGAGTGCCCATCCCAAGAAATTTTAAGGCAATTCAATCCTTCTTCGGATAGGTAAATTTTCTCAGAATATTTGTCACTAATTTTTCTAAGAAAAGAAGACCAATTTCAAAGATGTTAAAGAAGGATGCTAAAATGGAATGGGATGGGGAGGCCACGCAATCTTTTCAAGAGATTAAGAAAGCTATCAAAGATGCCCCTATCCTGAGAACTCCTAATTATTCAAATCCCATGAATATTTTTTCATTTGCATCTTGTCATACTATTGCTGTTGTATTGTTACAGAAAAATGAAGAGGGGTTTGAGCATCCTATTGCCTTTTTTAGCAAATCATTACAGGCTATAGAGCTCAAGTATGATATAACTAAGAAGTAGGCCTATGCATTGGTGAAGGCTTTGAAATCTTTCAAGTGTTATTTAATAGGTGCTATTATAGTGGCTTATGTCCCCTCAGCAGCAGTTAAGGACATCTTTACTCAACAAGAGGTGTCAGGAAAAAGATGTAGATGGATCAATAGGATTCAAGAGTTCAATATAGAAATCCAAATCACTAAGTTGGTTAGAGGGGTGGGTTTAGAAAAATTGATGGCTAGTGCAAACTTGGATGCTAATCACATAAATACCCTAGAAGAACATAGACCTTTCATCTGTAACCTTGACCATTGTAACTGGTACAGTAACATTAATTATTATTTGAAAAGAATGAAATGTCCACACGGCATGGATGGGAATAAGAAAAGAACATTAAAATTACAAGAATGTCACTTTTCCCTGATCAGAGATGAGTTGTGGTGGAGGAACCCTAAAGGAATTTTATTGAAATGTGTTGATAAAGAACAAGCAGATAGGATCATGCAAGAGATGCATAATTGAGTGTGTGGTGGCCATTATATGGCCAAGACTACTGCACATAAGATTTTAAGAGAAGGATTCTGGTGGCCAAGTATCTTCAAGGATGCTCATCAACTGGTTAGGAAATGTGATTCTTGCCAACATTTCTCTGGTAGGTTGAAGTTCTTAGGTAATGTACCCCTTACACTAGCGGAAGTTCAAGGCCCTTTTTAGAAATGGGGTATTGATTTCATATGAGAGATAGCTACTAAGACTAGTGGAGGACATTCATGGATCATTGTAGCTATAGACTACTTTACTAAGTGGGTGGAAGCAATTCCCACAAAGAGAGCTACCAGTAAAGTGGTAATTGTTTTTTTACTAAAGAACATAATTACTAGATTTGGGTACTCGGAGAAGATAATCTCAAATAATGCCATGTGTTTTAAATCTGAGGAGTATGTCAATTTTTGTGTTGAATATGGTATTCAGACATCTTACTCTGCACCTTACCACCCAGAAGGGAATGGCCAAGCTGAGTCCACTAATAAGAGCCTCCTCAAGATTATTAAAAGAATTATGTATACAAACAAGAAGGCCTGGGATTCAAAGTTAACATTGGCTATCTGGGAAGATAGGGTGACATCAAAAATGCCATAGGATCTAGTTTATGGGATACAAGAAATATTTCCCCAAAATAATTTGATGCAGATGTACAAGTTTGTTTAGACTTATGATGATGATATTAATAATGACATGCAATTGAGAATTGATGACCTGGTGGAGTTAGATGAATCTAGGACGGAAGCTTCTGTGAATAATGCAAAGCTTTATTTGCAGGTGAAGAACTTGTATGATAAGAAGGCAGTCACAAGATAGTTTTATGTGGAAGATTATGTTCTCATGTGGAATTCTAGGTTGGAAGACAAAGGAAAACATGGAAAATTTGAACCAATTTGGCTGGGACCTTATATTGTCCATGAAAGGTATGGGCAAAATTTATATTTATTAAAGTTCTACAGTTCTTGAAGTTATACTTCTCCTAAAGTTTAATTATCCATGAACATTAGGATTGTGTATATGGTGTGTTTCTATAAGTGTGTTTCTTTCTGTCTTAGTTTAGTTTGATTTCATGTTGTGTGAGTAGTTTTGTTTTCCAGCAAGTTGGTCTGCTCCCCCGAGATTCTGAATTCTTGTAACACCTACAGGAGGTATTCATCCCCAAAAAGAGCCCCTATTAGATCTGTAAAAAAAAAATTCCAAATAAATGGGTTCATGGTCTATATCTAAAATAGGGTCTTGTATAAATCTTTGAAACCCTTATTGTCATGTTTTTAAGTGTAAAATTTTATCCTAAAACCCTATATGTTGAAATTGTTTCTAATTTTGTGTTACTTTTTGCCACATAAGTCATGTCTTGCATGTGTCCTTTTAAAAATATGTTCACATTAATTAAGTAGTGAGTATCCTAACATCGTGGTCTTTTATTATTTCCTAAGTCCAAAGTCCACAAGATTTATTAAACTGTTATCTGTCGAGCTAATGTGTTTTCATCCAACAGTTCGCGCATTCCCGCGATGAGAAGATGATCACAATTTAAGCTTCAAGGCAATGTGCCATTGGGACACATGTCTTTGGTGGGACCTAATACATTGGAGATATAGATAAAATTATATTTGTAAATTCTTTTTCATCCAATGGCTCACACTTTACCTTCTAACCAAAGATACGGGTGAGTTAACTTCAAGGGATTGCGTCGTGGTGACGCGTGTCCTTAGTGGGCCCAAACATGAACAAAGAGTTGAAGTTAAATAAGGCATATGTCATATCTGATTTGATGCTTGGTGCAAATTCTTATGATGAAGATGTGCATACAATAGCCATTAAGGGAATGCGCCATGTTGCCTGATGTAGAGGATTTGACAATCTACTGTCTTTCCTCTCCTTTGGGTGTTTATTTACCAAACCAACCATCCAATGGTTGTTCTTTGTTGTATCTTCCACCAATTAGGATCTCCTAGACCCTCTCCACCAACTTCTCATCCAAGGTATAGTTGGTTCTTGGAAGACTCCAAGATTTCTAAGCTCAACTAGTCCAACTAGTTAACCAAAAGCTTAGTTTCCTTCTCTACAACTCCACCTAGATTGCACATCCTCTACCTAGGATATTCCCACACACTCACTGAGGCTCTCTATACACTTCTTGACCCTTTCTTGGTCATTCTTCATCCATCCCAACACCTCAAGATGCTCCACCAATCCAATTGGTCTTTAACTCACTAGGAGGGCTAATTGCTCAACTCCTTATAGGTCTATTTTCACATATTTTTGGCCTATTGCTTCCAAAATCCCCAAATTACCCCAAAAAAAAACTTGAAAATCTTCAAGACATCATTCAACCACATCAAAATCCAAAACCCTACCTCTGATGGCACCCAAAACCCTACTTTCTTGCAGGCCCTAGATTATAGCCTATTAATTAGGCCTCTGGACCAGTGAACATGAACAATTGCAAATCTTGTCTCCAATCATTGATTCAACTCCAACCACCATTGAATACTTTTAGGAGACTATCTATTACATCTATAAATTCCACTAAGTCTTCCCCAAAAGGTCTTGGGTGCTCACACAAAGTCTATCTTCTCCCTTTCCTAGCTCACCTGGTTTCACTAGTCATCCATAGGGTTTCATTGTTGGCCTATGAAATCAATTGAGACAACAACAAAAAAAACAAAAACCCTATCTACTAACCCTAACCCTACGTTCCCCATGGTTTTAGTCAATTCCACTAGAGGAAAACTAGGTTAGATCCATTTCTATCTTGGCAGCACTATTTTGTCTTAGTCAGACTAATGGCCTTCAAAATCTTGTAACTTTAAACCTACTAAACTTAAAAAAAACTAACTATTGCATATGAAAGATGAAAATAAACACTACACTATCATGGATCCTAATCACCTATTCCAATCTATATAGGACTATACATAAACAAAACTATAGTGCAGATTATGCAAATGGAACTACAGACATCCGTACAGAGGTGTCAGAAGTAAAATTCTCAATCCAAAATTTCATTAACCTTGTCCAAACATCAATTCCATGCTCATATACTGAGCATGGGTAGTTAAGAATTAGTTTAACTACATTTTATCATTTCTTGCAAAAGTTGCTCGAGCAACTTTTTTGCATTTTGAAGCATTTTGACTTTCTATGTCAACTTGATGATTGATGTTGACTCCTAGGACCCTAAATAGGATATGTAGGGTCCTAAAATATACCTCCAACCCATGTTGCACTAAAATGGAAAATTTTCCACAATTTGAAGTCAAAAGACCCAAAACCCCTAATGAGCACCAAATCCCTTACAAACATGAAGTTAGACTAACATTGCTTCCAACCTTTTGGAACTTATTCTACCACTCACAAAAACTCCTAATTCAACCCTAAACAACACCAAAACATCAAATAGGGAGGTTCCCTACACCATACTCCCCTGTACAAAATAACTCAAGTCCCTTGAGTTAGGAGGTCATCAAGAGTGACCCCATGTTTCAGAATCTCCAGCTCTGTCATCCAAGTAGCCTTAGCTTCAGGTAGTCCCAGCCACTTGATGATATATCCTTGTAGTTACCCTTCCTTGTCTTCTTTATCACCTTAGATTCCAAGACACTTTCCAATTGCAATGGCTTTGGGGTAGGAAAATCTTTCACCCAATCATCTTCCTTCAAATCTACAAGTGTAGACTGACCTATGTCTGGAGGTGATCCCCTATAAGGATATAAGTCACAAACATTGAAAATAGGTGAAATTCCCAAATCAGGGGGAAATTCCACTTCATAGGCATTCTTGCCATATTTATGCAAAATATTTAGTGGTCCAATCTTGTTCTTGAGTAGCTTATTTGGTTGGCCTTTGGGTAGCCTCTCCTTCCTAAGGTAGGAAAATACTAGATCCCCAACCTTGAATTGAAAGTCCCTCCTGATCTTATCAGCTTTTGTTTTTTACTTCTCCACTTGTCTTTGTAAAGTCTTATTGACTTGATCATGCAGCTCCTTCATTTTCTCTGCAAATGATTCTCCTTGGACACTCCTCTTTTCCCTCAAACTAAGATCCCTCAGCTCCAAAATCCCTCTAGGATTGACCCCATAAACTATTTCAAAGGGGCTTTTACCTATACTCCTATTAATGGAGTCATTGTATACAAATTCTGCCTTCCCTATGATATGATCCCAAGACTATCCATGTTGTTTAGTCAAACACCTCAAAAAATTCCCAAGTGACCTATTTACCACTTCTATTTTCCCATCTGATTATGGATGGTAGGCTAAGGAGAAAGAAAAATTAGTTCCAAGCATCTTCCAAAGAGTTCTCCAAAAGTGACCCACAAATTGTGTATCCCTGTCATTGTCAATATTTGAAGGCAAATCATGAATTCTTACAATATCCCTAAAAAGAGTCCTTCAATCTAAGAAGCATAATTTTTTTGCTTGCATGAAATGAAGTGTTCCATCTTACTGAAATGGTTGACCACCACTAACACACTGTCATGTCCTCTAGATGTCTTTGGTAACCCCAAAACAAAATCCATACTTAGGCACTCCCAAGGCCTTTGGGTTATAGATAGTGGTTGATACAACCCACTATTACTGCTTTGTCCTTTTTCCCTCTGACAAATCTGAAATTTCTCTACAAATCTCCTCACATCTGATTGCATCTTAGGCCAGTAGTAATTCCTATGCACCTGCTCCAAAGTTTTATCCACACCAAAGTGGCCTCCCAAGCTTCCTTGGTGTTTTTCCTTCACAATGTTTTCCCTCATTGAGCACTGAGGTATACACATAAGATGACCTTTGAACAATAGGCCTTCCTACAACACAAACTCACTCAAATCCACCTTGAACCCATGCTAAAACTTTACACAAGCTTCATAAGCTTCTTTGAAATATTTGTCTTCCTTGTAGAGGTCTTTCAAATCATCCAATCCTACACTTTGTAGTTGTATCTCCAAGATTGTGAGTACTCTTCTACTAAGATCATTTGAAACCTTTATTTCTAACCCCTTTCTTATACTTAATAACAAATGTGTAAGCCTACAATGATTCTACCCACTTCCTATGCCTCTAATTTAGTTTTTCTTGTCCATTTAGGAAACTTAAGGCATGGTTATCAGTATAGACCACAAACTCCCTAGGTAATAGGTAGTGTCTCCACTTCTTCAAGGCTTGTACCATGGCATATAACTCCAAATCATAGGTGGATTACTTTTGTTTTTCCTCCTTCAACTTCTCAGAGAAGAATGCCATAGGGTGTCCCTCTTGGCTTAGCACTACTCCTATAGCCAACTTTCTAGCTTCACACTTTACCATAAAGATTTTATTAAAATTAGTAAATCTAAGTGTAGGTATCTCTACAATCCTCTTTTTTAACATTTCAAACCCCTAGTCTGCTGCTACTATCCATTCAAACTTGCATTTGATTACACCCTTTATGGTGTTCAGGATTGGGGCACATACATGACTAAAATTTCTTACAAATTTCCTATAGTGGGAGGCCAAGCCATTTCAATCCTAATATCCCCTATGGACCTAGGTGTAGGCCCTTCCAAAATGGACTTAACTTTATCAGGGTCCATTTTCATACATCCATTAGCAACCACAAAACCAAGGTATACTAGTTTAGTTTTGAGAAACTCACACTTTTCTTGATTTATCATCAACTTCTCTTAATGTAGATTTCTTAAGACCATCTCCAAATGCTTCATGTGCTCCTCCTTGGACCTACTAAGTATCATAATATCATCAAGGTAAACTATTACAAACTTACCAATAAATTCTTTCAGCACTTCATTCATGAGCCTCATGAATGTGCTAGGTGCATTACTTGGGCCAAAGGGCATTACTAGCCACTCATATATACCCACATTGGTCTTAAAATCTATTTTACACTCATCACCTATCCTCACTCTTATCTGATGATACCTTGACTTCAAGTCCACTGTAGAAAAGTAACAAGATCCTCCAAGATTATCCATCAAGTCTTCTATCTGGGGCATTGGGAACCTATATCTGATTGTGATCTTGTTTGTAGCCCTGGAGTCCATACACATCCTCCATTTTCCATCCTTCTTAGGTGCAAGTACTATTGGCACAACACATGGGCTTAAACTTTTCCTTATCAACCCCTTATCCAACAAATCTTGGATCTGTTTTTCTATCTCTGCATTTTGGCTTTGTGTCATCTTATATGCTACTTTGTTTGGAAAATTTTCTTCAAGAATGAGGTCAATCTGATGACTTGCATCCCTCATAGGTGTTAAGGCACTTGGAAAACCATTATCTACTATGTCATGATACTTCTCCAACAAATCTTGTATCTCTGGTGGCAAATAGATTTTCTCCTTAGTTTCCTCCTTTGGTTTGATCACTACTGCACAACAGACTCCTTTCTCCTTCTTCATGGCCTTTAGAAACTCTTTCCCACTCAATAACATCACACTTGTCCCCACAAGCTTCTCTTCATTGGGTTCTTGCAATGGATCCATTTGGAATTTCTTTCCTAGCTTGGTGATAACATTATTTTTCTTCTCTCCATCATGTATTGCTTTGACATCATACTACCATGAACTTCCTAGGAGCATATGGCATACATCCATAGGTAGTAATTCACATAGGACCTTGTCCTTATATTCCCCAATCTCAAACTTAGCCATAGTTTTCTCATCTACCACTATTTGTTGACCCTTGTTCAACCATAAAACCTTGTAAGGTGTGTTATGAGGTATCCTTCTCAACTTCAATTTCTCCACCATCTCAGTGGACACTATATTCTTAGTGGATCCAGAGTCCACTATAACCTTTCAAATCTTCCCATGAGACCTGCAAGTTATCTTGAATAATTTATTTCTTTGGGGTGGCTCTATGGTGTTAGGTACTTTCAATAAGGTTCTCCTTGACATCAAGTTCTCTCCATCTAGTACTGGCCCTGCCTTGGAAATGGGAGAAGTAACACTTTGAGTGTCATCTTCTTGAACTAAATAATTCCTTCTATCCCCCATTGAAGATGAGGAAGCCTTCTCTAGACACCTGCCCATTGTGTGACCCACTTGGTTGTAATTATAACACTAACCAGTGAAAACTAAATTGGACCTCCCTTAGGGTTGGAACCTACCTCTTGGTGGTCCTCTACCTCTATTTCCTCCCCTTTGGAAAGATCCTCTATATTTTTTTCCTCCACTACTATCCATGAACTGACTGTCTTCTTGTCTATTAGGGCTTTTTCCTCTACCAAAGTTACCCCTACCTCTCTGAAAACCTTTGTTATTTCTGCCACCTCTTCCTCTTTGATGGAAGTCATTTATTCTTCTTTCTTTATCCTCTACTCTCAAATCCAATTGAATTCATTTGTGCATACTATCTGGTGCCATCATCCTAATCTCATCTTGAATTCCCTGTCTTAACCCATTTAGGTACCTTGCTACCTTCTCCATTTCATCTTCTTGTCTCCTGGTGCTTAGGATTAGTTTGTGGAACTCCTCTATGTATGCACTCACTATCATATCCTTCTATCTTAAGTTTTGAAACTTTTGAGATATTTGGATTTCATAATCAATGGGCAAGAATTGTGCCCTCAACCTGATTTTCATTCTCTCCCAAGAAACAATCTTCTTCTTCCCACTATTCACTCTTTCATCCTACATCATGTTCCACCACACCAATGCAGATCTCTTGCATCTAGCCTTAGCATAGCTAACCCTCTTCTCCTCTGATATTTCTTTGTAATCAAATTGGTTGTCAATGGCTTCAAGCCAATCTAACAACTCTTCTCTATTCAGGCTACCATAGTAGTAGGGTATGTGTTCCATGATATCCTTGTTTAAAGATTTGAAGGCATATAAGAACACCTTTTTATCCTTGTCTATCTCAGGTTCTTTTCCCTTGTTGGATGACTCCTTAGTTTGACTATCATCATCTCCATCACTTTCATCTCCCCATTCAGTGATCTTCTTTTTTCTTTTTGTCCCAGACACGTGAGCCATCTCCAAGAGGCCTTGAACCAATTTTACTATGGCATCCCTACTTATTTCCTTAGGAGGCATGTTGTCAACCTCTTGACTCTCTTGACTCTCTTGACTCTCTTGACTCTCCTCCCCTTCAGACATACACAATCTTCAAGCTATTCCAGCTCTGATACCACTTTGATGCAGACGGTTTGACAATCTAGTGCATTTCCTCTCCTTTGGGTGCTTATTTGACCAAACCAACCATCCAATTGTTGTTCTTTGTTAGATCTTTCACCAATTAGGATCTCCAAGACCCTCTCCACCAAATTATCCTCCAAGGTATAGTTGGTTCTTGGAAGACTCCAAGGTTTCTAATCTCAACTAGTCCAACTAGTTAACCAAAAGCTTAGTTTCCTTCTCTACAACTCCACCTAGATTTCCAATCCTCTACCTAGGATCTTCCACACACTTGCTGAGGCTCTCCATACACTTCTTGACCATTTCTTGGTCATTCTACATCCATACCAACACTCCAAAATGCTCCACCAATCCAATTGGTCTTTAACTCACTAGGAGGGCTAATTGCTCAACTCCTTGTAGATCTATTTTCACCGATTTTGGCCTATTGCTTCCAAAATCCCAAAATGACCCCAAAAAAAAACTTGAAAATATTCAAGACATCATTCAACCCCATTAGAATCCAAAACCCTGACCTTCAATGGCACCCAAAACCCTACTTTCTTGCAAGCCCTAGATTATATCCTATTAATTAGGCCTCTAGACCAGTGAACATGAACAATTGCAAATCTTGTCTCCAATCACTGATTAACCTCCAACCACCATTTAATCCTTTTAGGAGACTATCTATTGCATCTATAAATTCCACTAAGTCTTCCCCAAAAGGTCTTGGGTGCTCACACAAATTCTGTCTTCTCCCTGTCCTGGCTCACGTGATTTCACCAGTCAGCCATAGAGATTCATTGTTGGCCTATGAAATCCATTGAGACAACAACAAAAAGAAAAAAAAACCCTATCTATTGACCCTAACCCTACCTTCCTCATGATTTCAGTCATTTCCACTAGAGGAAAACTAGGTTATATCTTGGCAGCACTGTTTCATCTTTGTCAGACCAATGGCCTTCAAAACTAGCTTGTAACTTTAAACCTACTAAACTTCAAAAAAAACTACCTATTGCATATGAAAGCTGAAAATAAACACTACAATATCATGGAGCCTGATCACCTATGCCAATCTGTACAAGACCGTACAGAAACAAAACTACAGTGCAGGTTATGCAAATGGAACTACAGACATCCATACAGAGGTGTCAGAAGTAAAAGTCTCAATCCAAAATTTCATTAAGCTTGTCCAAACATCAATTCCATGCTCATATACTGAGCATAGTAGTTACAAATTATTTTAACTACATTTTTTCATTTCTTGCAAAATTTGCTTGAGCAACTTTCAAAGTTGCTAGCAACTTTTTGCATTTTGAAGCATTTTGACTTTATATGTCAACTCGATGATTGATGTTGACTCCTTGGACCCTGAATAGGATATGTAGGGTCCTAAAACATACCTCCAACCTATTTTTCACTAAAATGGCAACTTTTCCACAATTTGAAGTCAAAAGACCCAAAACCCCTAATGAGCACTAAAGCCCTTACAAACATGAAGTTAGATTAACATTGCTTCCAACCTTTTGGAACTTATTCTACCACTCACACAAACTCCTAATTCAACCCTAAACAACACCAAAACATCAAATAGGGAGGTTCCCTTCACCACTGCCACATGGTTTCTAGTGGGTCTGATGGGTGATTAAACCTTTAGTAAATACATAGCATCTCCCGAAAGATCTGACGGTTGGCGTTAACCCACAATGATAAGATGACCAAAGGATAACCTTTAAGGGATTGCACCATTGTGATGCGTGTCAATCCAAGCAAGTTGGAGACTGTGGTTAATATAAATTTGGTTGGGTAAAGTAATGACAAGTAAAGGAATATCTGACATCTGGTGCAAAGCTTCCAATAAAAGATGAGATGATTTTAACCATTAAGGCATTGCCACATGTTGGCACGTATCTCAGGAGATCAAAGCCATAGGTCATAAAGCTTTGTTAAAGATAGTAAAGATCATACAAGATTGGATGGATGGCATAAATACTAAAGGATAAAGTGATTTACCTTTAGTATTCAAGGGAATGCACCATGGTGATGCATGTCCTAAGTGCTGGGACCCTCTGTCAGCATTAAGTAAGATAAAGGGTTAGCATCTTCAGAAAGATATAACGGTGCGCACAAAGCCTCAGATGGAAAGTGACTAAAGGTTAAGCTTTGAGGGATTGCGACATGCTGCCACATTTCCATAGAGATGAATGTTGTAAAAGAATTGTTTTGAGCCATCCGATGCGAAGAAGAGATGTTAGGATTGACAGTCTTAATTCAAAGGTGTTATTTTAGCAATTTCTAACCGTTAGTCGCGACAGTTTGGACTCAGGTGAAGTAATGGTGAACGTGTGCTTCCACAATAATAATTTAATGCTCAAGAGTGATGGGATTTCTATTTTTTTGATAATTCAACTCTTAATTATCATAATTATCAAATTTTTGGAGCAAAAGAAAGTTGCAGCGATCGTGTTTCAACTTCTAGGCTGTTTGCAGAATGGGTAAATTTCTGATGCAAGTGTTGTCTAAATTCTAAAATCTGAAGAATTATTAGGGCTTGTAGTTACTATATTCTATCAAAAAAATTTGTTAAATCATTAGATTATAAGGACTTTAAATTCAATATGCCACCTAGGAGAGAGTTCAAGGGCCACGTGAATTATCAAGATAGAAATATATGTGATGACCTACTGCAGCAATTAACTAGGTCGACAAATGATTCAACAAAAATCAAAGAACTGGTGCCTAAGAGTCCATGTTTGAAAATTTGTGAGGGTTTTTACGATCTGGGACAGTGGGCTAGAGATGAAAATATAGGAATGACTATTTTGGTACTATTCAAAGTACTTTTCATCCAAAAAAATGTTTTTGCTCCTAATAGCAATGTATGGAAATTTGATGTGGGCAAGTTACTAGTGCCTGGGGTTTTCATGGATATTGATGTTCTTATGCAAATAGTAGACAAGTGTGACAAGGTATCTAGGGCAGTCAGGGATAAGAATGGACAGATCATGGTCAATATAACTATAGAAGAAAACAAGGAAGTATTCAAGTTGAGTGGAGAGGATACCCAAATGGATAAAATTGATTTCAAAGAATTCATAGAAGTGTGTCAACCACAAAAGGATTATCTGAGAAATGCACCGTTAAAAGAATAATTCAACAAAATTGGGGATTTGATCTTGGTAGGGCCAAAAACCAAGGAACCTTTCAAGTTAGACTACTTCACCCCAAAGGCCATAGGAGTATACAGCACTTTATGTCAGATCTATGGGGATGATGAAGAGAAGGAAATGCCCATCCACTACATGTTCATGACGGTACAAATTTTGCACCCACATTTGGCCATAATTTTTTATTTTTCTCCATATCTTGCAGACTTGATACATGAAGGATTGATAGGCATCTAGAATAGCAAGGTGACTAGACATTTCACATGGTATTCCCTGCTAATGCATATCTTTCTATACAAAGGGGCAGATTATTTTGAATAGGAGATCAAATTGACAAAGTTCAAAGATGATGAAGTTATGCCAGTACATCTGTGGAATGCAGACATGTCATGGGACAACAAGGAGGAAAGATACATAAATTTTTATATATGTTTTACTGCTAGGATTAGGGCATTTGTTCTGAATGATGATCCTAGAATGCCTTTGACACTTTTGCAATTATTGAGTCCTAAATAATATAGTCTGGAATTGAAAATAGTGCATAATTGGGGAGATGTCATTCTCTACCCAGTGTCAACAGTTTTTAGATTTTATGGTTTCAGGGGAATCCCTTATATATTACCCTACAGAGTACCTATCAAATTAGGATTGGCAGAAATAATAAGATAGATTGGAGGTCTACATGAGGAAGCTCTAAAAGGAAGAGGAAAAGGAACTATTTTTCCCACTATCACAGTATCCCATCAGTTTATTATTACAAAGGGAGGGTGGAAACACCTAGATAAATATATGGCCCCTTACCATCTGAGTACTACAGTATCAAGATGCGCTGACCCTGAAGCTTTCATTAAAGATATGTTCAAAGAAAAGACAAAATGCTTGGTGCTGAACCACCAATTCAATTTCCCTAAGGACATAATTAGAAATGAGTTTGATCAGATAGAACAGGAGATAAAAAAGGAAAAATGGGTGGAATACAAGAAGAGCCTAGATTTTGTGCAACATTTTGATAAGTTGTATGACCCATTAAAGGATTTTCAGCCTTGGGCTAAAAAGATAGAATCTTTAATGGAGATGTTTGAGGATATCATGCAGGCACTAAATCAGAAAAGGGCCAACATTTTACAAACAGAGCTAGAAAGGGCTAAGGCAATGATGATCAAGATAGCTCCTACTAGGAATGTTCCCCCAGGGAAATATGTGGTTTACCAAAGAAGAGGTTATAGTACAGTCTTTACACAAGCTGAGAAGACCTTGGATCCAAATGGGAAGAGACCATTAGACCCACATACTCAATCATTGTCATCCCCCAAAAGGCAAAGAAAGGAGGGAGAACAGTAATAATAACTGGAAAATATATATTCTCATTCCCAATCTCCACTCTGTATTGATGAGAAAGAAGTAGCAGAACAGTTGCTACAAATGGGAGATGTTGGAAAAATAATTGTCACACCCCAAGAACTACAAGAAGGGGTGCCTGAAGTTCCAAAGCATGCTTCACTAGATCTGAATATTGCAGAATATGCTAGAAAGGAACTGGGCCCCTTCACTCAACTAGCTAGCAATGAATTTCTTTCTGACGACAATTTTGTCAAGGCTAGGGTATTCTTACAGTTTTTATGGAGAACCCACATAAATGAATTTAGAGAAAAGTGCCAACAAAAATATAACGATCAACCTACAAGGAGTAAGGAAGAGATTGAAAATGAAGTAAAACAAGAAATGATATCTAATTTTGAAAAGATAACTCCTGAGGAAGGAAGGGCACTAGTCGGGAAGGAAGGAGTACTAATACTTCCAGTGGGATATTGCAGATGCTATTGTTTTTGATGATGTGAGAAAGGAAAGAAATATTTTCTACAATAATGAGATAGAGGCAATAAGAGCATCCAAGGGAGTGAGATTTAGTGAAGATCATGCAGCCCTTGTCATGTGGCATATGAAAAGGAAGAGCCATAAAGTATCTGATGAAGATAATTAGGCTGAAAAAGAAGGTAGCCTTATTGTAAGAAGAGTATTAGATACATCAGGTGTGGACACAACTAACCTTACTCTACAAACTGAAAAATTGAGATTAAAGGTGGTTGAGAAACAAGAAGAGGAATTCAAAATCCTAACAAAAAAGTATGAGATTTTTATGAAGGATTATAATGATGAGAAGATAAAATCCATTGAAAAGGATAATAGATTTGCATTCCTTGTAGGAAGACAAATAGTTTAGTTTTTTCATTAGAGGATGATCACACAAGATCCTCATCGACCATCATCATCAAGCTTAATCATCACTTATCCTCCTTCCCCTACACCATCAAACCAAACCACAGTAGAGGAGTTGGAGCAAGAAAAAGAAAGAATGATTGCTAAAAGAATAGAACTAGAGAAGCCAACGAAGAAATGGGTTGAATAGTCTGCAGCTTTCAAAGAAGAAGAGGCATGGGTGAAACAAAAATATGCATACAAAATACACAACACCCTGATGCATTGTACCCATGAATTAGTTCCTACTGCAATTTATTCACAAGGGAAGAAAATTGTCAGCAATGTGAATGAATACAATACAGATAAAGACAATTTGGATCAAATGGTGAATAGATGGTGTTAGGGATTTTTCTTGTATGAACCACAGTGCTTGAAATAACTACTTGAACACCATGCCTTCTAATACTGATTTAGGAACAAGAAAAGCCTAATTGCTAAGGACTGGATAAGGTCCTTCTTTGTTTTTGAGCTCCACATATACTTAGGCAGGTTTTACCTCTTATGATTGTTGTTTACACAGTATGTAATAATGTGGACACTGATTTGCTATGTATCTTTATTAAATCAACTTATAAATCACCTTGCAAATAACCAAGCATAACCAGATGCAAGATATAACCATACAAACCATAGTCGTAAGCATAACAAGAACCAGTGATACAAGGTTTTTCATCCTTCTTCCTTTTCTTATAGGAGGGATAACCTAATGGATTCACTCTTCAAGGAATCAATAATATGGACACTATCCTGCTGACATAGGTCCTTACTGAGTTCAGTTTGTTCTTAGTAACAAAGTATTTTGATTGAATTGGTTTTGATATATTGGAATAACTTAGACAAAGATAGACTATTAGATTGATTTCTGGACCAGTGCCTATCCTTTGGGCTATAGAGTCAAATAATCTAAGATCTCATAGAAATAAAATACAACAGATTGCCTTACAACCCACATACAATTCAGGTAAGTTGCCTTACAAATTACCCTGTCACATCAAAAAAATTGTATCAAATCCTTAAACAAAGCAGTATGCTCCCTAAAACTACTTACAAAACTTAGTTCTTTCCTTAAAAGAAACTTGCAAGTAATCAGATAGTTACCTAATAACCAGAATGTTTCAGAATACCT
>MU228082.1:1165647-1182861 GCA_018584345.1 Thuja plicata
TAGGATCTAAGTAATTTCTCACTTCTTTCAACATGTGTTTCTTCAATAAGCCTTTTGCAATACCAGGCTTGGAACTATACCTCTTCTCCTGCTTTGTCATGTCAATTTTAGTAGACATGGCACTAAATAAGCCAAATGCTTGCATGAATGAGTTCCTATTTAATATTAGCAGGGTAGTGCCATCATCCCTTTTGATGGTCTTTGTAAGGACATCATAGTGATTAGCTAGGTCTTAAAATAGGTCTACATCAAGGAAGACATCAGGAACAAGCAATCTAGCTAAACCACATGTCCAAGGGTTTGATACTGGGATAGGTTTATCAGAATTTTTATAGAAGTAATTGAAAAGGGAGAAACCTGTTGTCCCTAGAGTCAGAGCATCTCGAATATCTTTGTATTCATCCAAGAGGACACTTGCATTGGCCTTCTTATTCTACGTTGAACCAGGTGGAATACGAAGAAACTCATCAGAGAAGCTTGCCTTTCCTTTGTGCTCCTCTTCACTACCTCCACTTGTTGAAGCAACACTCATAGCTCCACTCATGTTTGCAACACCTTGAATCTCCTTTTCCTAACTGATATTGAAACAAATATATTCCTGAAATCAACTGACTTTTCTGAGCATAATTTTTTGCAATTTAGAATTTTCTGATAAACTTTGGAAACACTGCAAGCTGAGAAGAATATCTCCTTTTTTGAAAACCTAGCAACTTGGGCTCTGAAAAACTGAAAGCACAGTGAATGTGAATGAATGCACCATCAACTCCTTATAGCCATCATTCAGAGTACTCAGCTCATAATTTGGAAACATCAGTTCTGCCATTAATTTGACATGCTGTGAATTTGAAAAAACCTAGCCGTAGTTGCATGAAGTTGATAGGAAATCAAATTTTGAAAAGTGAATCCTTGGAGCAATCATATATCATTTAAAAGAGCTGAAATGTCATACTGGGATTCGTTGTCTATCTTACATCTTAGCTACTCTTTTTGCTTAGTGATCAAAATGCGAGCCTCTGATTGGTTGCCGAGATATTCATATTGTCACATCGAAAAACTACCGTCGCTTTTAGATTTTGTGAACAGGTGACTGAGCGACTGCATTAAGTCTCTTTGTCACGGGCCTTTGTCACTAACCATGGTTCCATCTCAAGACTTGGTGACAATACATTTTCTTACCTTCGGCTGACCCAAGTTACAATCTAGCAATCTCGCGACACACTTGAAATCATAGTCACGTAGAGTTAACAGTAACTCATCATTCATTCTGAGACCTTGCGACTAACTGTTACCCTTAACCTTCTTATTCATGTCCCTATCACCAAATGATTTTATTCTATTTCAAGACTATGTGACAATGCTTAGTCGCCTAATCACGGAATCAAGTCCTGAACATTTAACTTTTTCATAACAGGTTATATGCGCCCTTTTCCACTTCTGACGACTGCGCGACATACCTTAATCGCCAAGTCGGGAGGAATTTTTCCATAGGGCACCTTTCTTCTCAGACTTCGTGACCACCGTCAGATCTTTTGATCCTTTCATCCTACGGTCGTCACTTAATCGCTATATGCTCGGGCATACCCTTAAATCATTCCCAGACACTGCGACCGAAGGGAAAGTACTTAGTCTTGTTGTCACTGAGTCCCTTTCCTACTTTTGGCGACCATGCAATAACCTTTTAATGTCCATCCGCCTTATGACACATGTCACACGGTCTTTTGTCCTTTTACTGCATACTGGAAAACTGAAACATTTATCTTGTTCTAGCGATAACCTGACTAAGCATTACTATAAAGCACAGACGGTTAGTCGCGAAGTCTCAGTTGGAATTTCTTAACCACTGCTTCTTTTCAAGACCACGCGACTGAAGGCTTTGCTTAACTGTTAACTTTGACTCATTTGGTGATAAAGTAACAAATGGTAATCGCGAAGCCTGAAGACATTTTCATAACTGTTTAAAATCTCCCATGATCACCCGACTAACAGTGGGTCCCTTCTGCATAAAGCTTTATGACATCTTATCCCACGACTACCTGACATGAAAGAAATTGTTGAGTCTCAGAATGCTAAAGGAATATTCTGATTTTGAACGAGACCACGCGACATAAGGAAAACGCCAAGTCAGGAAGGCTTATGAAATATTCGCTCAGGGTATTGCGACAAGGCGATTCACATGAAACACATGCCTTAAGTGAATGGAAAAAGTAACGTTGAAACATAAAGACATGACTTAGGGTTTAATTTCATTGTTTAATACTTGGAAGACAAGGGTTTTTCAGGGTTTTTACAAATTTAGCAATGGTTTAGACTTGAAAACCTGAAACTTGACATGGGTAAGGGCATAAAGAACAAGAGATAGCTGAATTGAAATCACCAGAATACAGAGAGCAGGACAAGGAACCAGGAAAACTGCCAAAATAGGAAATACAACCAACAGATGGAAAGGAAAGAGAGGAGAACTGAAATTCTTCCACACCACTTGAAAAAAAGAGAATAATGTTGACATTTTCTTAACTGGCACTCATAAATGTGTCAAATTGCTCATGTACATGGACATAAGAAGGAGCATTGTAATAGGAAAGGTAATGGAGTTAAGAAAGGAATATCAAAAGGACCGGCATGAAATGTTTCCAAATATTTTTAAGAAAAATTGAGATATAAAAGATGAAGCATTGTGGCATTGGCAGATGAATGAAGCATTGGAAGTTAGAACCAATAGCATAATTACCCTAGAGAGTACACTATTTTTTATTCAAACCGTTGAGATAGTTGGTAAGGCCAGAGCATTTTTTGCATTTTGGTCACAAGAAATTGAAAAGGCAAATGCCACTTAGAGGGAGATTAACAATAGAAAGGATAAGGTCCTTAGTTTCAACTGGTCGAGTGATGAAGTGTATACCTCTTAGAAGGACAAGTACAAAATAGTTGATCCAGGAGAAGGTGACAACATGAAAGTGGTTGATGAGGCCTAATAGATTGGATGATACAGGTAAAGTAAAGACCCTACATCACCAATATCAAGCACAATAGACTCTAGATGGCTCATTTCGAACACCTTTGAAGAAGTTGCAAATACCAAGCACTCAAGAGACCAAATTTATCAAATATCTATTGTAACAAGAGTGGTTATCACTCCAATAGCTATTTTTTTGTTTTAAGTGAGTCCTTGATTTTTTCCTTATTCCAAATTATCCGAGTCTTGTTGCAATCCTAATCTATAAAAGGATTCCCAAGATCAGTGGAAAGGGTTAGAAAATTGGTATTGTAAACAATTTGTAAAAGTTTTTAGTCAAGAGGGGAAAGATAGTATAATTTGTACTAGATAGTGTAAGAAGTCAAAAATAAAGCTGAGAGATCTTTTGCAGGTTATTGAAGAGGTTATCTTTGAGTACTTTTTGTATACTGAAATAAGATTTTCTAAATTTAATACAAAGATCTAGATTCCAATCTCTCTTGTGTGATGTGTCATATGAGTTATGAATTTTATGATTCATTAGCATAGTCTTCTCTGTGTTTATGTACTTATTTGACAGTTCTGATCTAGGATCATATTAAATTAGGCTCTGATTAATGCATAGATTCATCTGACACATGCTAAGATTCTATTAGTAGTAGGGGTTTTGGGATAGTTGTATTATGATTTGAAATCTTTGGTGATTATTAATTTTAGTATTGTATCTGAGTCAAAATATAGCCCAACAGATAAAGCACTGATCTGAAGCTTATAAGTTTTGTTTTATTTCATATCTAGTTGCACATTGGCTGTGTTTTTCCTATAAACAAACATTTAAAATCTATTAAGTCTACATTTGTGTAAGTTTGTTACAAATTTCTATCTCATGCTCCATTTCATGGTTGATGTTCAATGGGTAATTAGCGAATTATCTAGTATCTCCTGGTTATGTTGAGTCATTATGGGATTACTGCTTGATAGTACCATATTATATATATCATTAGTTATTAAAAGGTATCCCCACTTGGTGTAGCAGGACCTAAAGAGTAGAAGTATTAAGATAGTGCTTGTTAGTTGGTTCTTTTCTTGCATGAAAAAATATTTGGAGGTGGCTCCTCTATAAAAAAATCATAAAGGCAAGAGGTTATTGTTGTTTTCATCACAACATAAAAAGAAACCAAGACCTATCATGGACATCTCAAACTCCTTTCTCATATCCTCAGCAAAAGATCCGCATAGTGTGTTATTTCCTCCAAAAATAATATCATCAACAAATATCTCATCAATCAAAATATTATTATTACTATCAAATTTTAGACACACTTTACTATTATCACTTGTTATTTGAAATTCAATCTTGATTAAATATGAATGTAACCTTTCATATCATTCACAGGGCATTTTTTTCAAACCATAAAGTGCCTTGTGCAGTTTACATACCATGTCCTTGTTAGTATTTTCAAAAAGTCCTTCAGTTTGTTCAATATATACTTCTTCTTCAATAATACCATTAATAAATGAAGACTTGACATCCATTTGATAAACTTTAAATACTTTATAAGTTGTATATGCTAGTAGGTTTCTAACTCCTTCTAATCTAGTATTAGGTGCAAAAGTCTCACCATAATCAATACCTTCTTGTGCATACCCTTTGAAAACCAGTCTTTCTTTATTTCTGATTACATCTCCATGTTCATTTAGTTTGTTTCTAAAAATCCACTTTTTACCAATAACATTTTTATCTTTAGGTCTCGGTACCAAAGTCCATGTGTTATTCTTTTCAATCTGATATATTTCTTCTTTCATATCTTAATCTAGTCTTCATTCTCAAATGCATATTTTGTTGGAAAGTGATCACTTTTGTATGATATAAATCAATTTTTGGTTTTCATTTCTGGCATCACATCTGGCATATTGATCTATTGAATAGAAGTTAAGTTTTGATAATTCAGTTCTAGAATTGACTCAGTACAGAAGCAGAAATACAGAGTTATTTTGGATATCAAAGATCAAGATCGATGAGTTATGACAAGAGAGCTTAGAGAAAGATACTATGGGGTATGTATGACCTACATATAAGATAAATTTTATTTTGGTGATGATTACAAAGAGTTAGAGATATTTGAAGACAGACAAAAAATGTAGAACAACAAAATAGAGTAGTTGGATAATAGCGATGATTTGGGGAGTATAATGTGGACTCTTGGAAAGATAAGTTGGATTAAGATTATGGATAATCTATATTTTTGTTATGTAAGAGCATTGATTATGTATTTACTCTTTGCACTATTAATTATATTTTGTATTGAGAGCCGACTGTGTAATATTGGTTAAGTGAACCAACTTGGTAATAAGAAAGACATATATATATATATATATATATATATATATATGAAGAATGTTTGTAAAGAAAAGATATATGGGAGATTAATGAGTGAGTATATGTGTATGTTTGAATGGTAGAGCAGAGGATGACATAGGTCATTGGAGAACTATGACTAGAATCATCTAAGCATTGAAGATGCTTGTTTTTGTTCATATTTGAAGAACACTTTGTAACATAAGTTTTGTTGTAAGAGATGTAAGCTCAGTTGGCCCCTAACAAGGTGTTGTATACCTTTAACAGGGTTGTATTCCTATAACAAGGAATTGTACTATGTAATATCCAGATCCCAACATGGCTAGGTCTCCTAACAGGGCTAGGTCTCATAATCAGGACATTATACTTTAGTGCATGCTTGTGGGTACCATCCCCACTAGAGTTTTCCCTTTGCTAGGGTTTCTTCGACAAAAAATAATGGTGTTATGAGTTTTGTGTAATTTTTTATGTTCCTTTGATTTCAATATGCTTATGGTTTATTTGGAATTGGTTTAAGTTTTATTTGAAGTGCTGTAATATTGATTCACCCCCATCTTAGTACTACTTAATCCTAAAATTTGGTATCAAATATTTTGGACCTTGGAGAGAAATCTTAAGAGCTTAAGGGAGATCATAATGGATTCAGATAATTTGCAAGAGAACTTTGAAGCTACACTTGAATACCTTGATAAAGAAAAAGAAGAAAATGGTGACTTGAGATTCAAATTAAGGAGAGATGATGGATTCATCAAGAAACTTAAGGATCAACTTGAACTTTCCAAAAATTAGACATAGGACCTTATGGTTCAGATAAAAGAAGATTCAAACAATGACAATTCAGATCAGATAAAGAAACTTGAACAAGAGAATGACACTTTGAAGCTTGAGAATGAAGCAATGGCTAAAGAGATTCAACAAGAAAAAGATGCTAAAAACAAGATTGAAGAAGATTTGAAAAATGTAAATGTTATGATGGAACAAATGAAGAATGAGGTTGAACATTACAAGAACAAGTATCTAGAATTGGAGAAATACAATCAGATCATAAAAGGTGAACTTGTTGAGACAAAGAAATTGTTGAAGATAATTATTCAATTGTGTATTGTCATTGATGTTACACTAATGTATACACAAATTTCTAAACCCATCTGAGCACAGTTAGTGTATTTCCAAGTTCTCTTAGGAATTGAAGAAGACTCCATTATCAGCCAAAGTTATTTTCTCTATTAACTAAGCTCTATTGGTTAATGAAGTAATTTCTGTATTAATCGAGTTCACTCATGCAATACAGTAAGTTTAGTGTCAACCAACTTACAACAATTTACTTTTTATGTTTAATTGGTTAATTGCAGTCAATGGACTTTGAGTTTTACTGTTTATTTTGAAGGTTATTGAATCCAACTTGACAAGGCCTATCATATATATACTAGGTCAAGTTTGGATTGAATAAGTGAGAATAAGTAGAGATTTGATATGAAGAGTAAAGGCAAAGTAAGAGGGAATTCTGATTAAGAACAGAATATCTAGACTGAGCTGCAAAAGAATATTTGATCAGTGAGGATCCAATTAAAGCCAGAATAGATATATGAATCAGCAAAGACAATGTCTTATTCAAACAGGTCAAACTCATTGTTACTCTCTAACAATTGTAGCAGTGATCCAAATCTCTTAACAGAGTAGACTTAACAGTCTTTTCATAAATCCTCTCACAAGGTGGCATTTCTACATTGAAGTGTTTTAAGATCTCTAAAAAGGACACTCCTAATAGGGTGATCAAATCCTCTAACAGGGTCACACCTTACAGTGTGTTTTGTAACCTTTAATAGGGTTGGCTCCTAACAGGGCTCACTTCAGAAGAGTGAAAAATAGTAACTAGTTGTAATTGGTGGTTTTCCCAAATTGGGTTTCCATGGTAAATCTTGGTGTCATCTCTATACATTTTATTTGTTTTATTCTTTATTCTTTTGCACTTAATCACTAAAGGTTAAACACATTTTATATCTTAATATTTCTTTGTTAACCGAGTAACAACAGAATATCTTTTGTTAACCGAGCAGAGTGATAAGTTTGATTAAGACATCTAAGGGACTTGGATTTGTTTTTTTGGTAACTGATTCACCCCTCCCCTCTCAGTTACTCAACCCATTTCCAAAAATTGGTATTAGAGATGTTGGTGCTTCTAGGGAAGGTTTCAAGGCCTAAGCTAAAGATCAAAAGATGTCTTACAGAAGGGAGATCCCCAAGCTTAACAAAGACAACTTTTCTGCATGGCAAGAATTGATGAGGCTACATATATCTACTATTGGAGATACCGTTTGCAATTCTTTGACCACAAGTAGTTGGAACCACCTAGACCTATATCTATGGATCAAATGGTGGACATGAATAATCACAACATAATGATGATTGATATTGCTTCTTCACTCAGCTATTAATAATTTGACAAAGTCAAGGACTACCCTACTGCCTATGATATGTGGAAGAAACTACATGATATCCATGGAGGAGATGACAATGTAAAGAGAGCTAAAGAAGAGAGTCTCAAAGGTCATTTTGATCAGATGAAAATGAAAGAAGGAGAAGATATTACAAAATACAGTGAGAGGATCAAGAAAAGTGTCAGTGCTATCAGAGCTACTAGTGGAACGATTGAAGAAAAAATAGTGGTCAATAAGGTATTGAGAACTTCACTTCCTATCTATGTAATTAGAGTTTGAGATATTCAAGAGATGAGGTGCAGTAATGATATAACTCTAGATGCATTGGTTGGAAGGCTAACTGCTTTTGAGTTAGACAATTTTGAAAATTATTCTCCTAGTCCTAGCAATTTTGAGTCTGCATTCAAAGCTAAACTAAGCCTTGGTAAGATTGATAGAAACTCAAAAGGAAAATAGATTGAAAGTGATAGTGATGATGAATCTGATGATGAAGATCTAGAAATCATTGAAGCACTAGTTGAAAAAAGAGCTGCCAAAGGAAAGGGACAGTACAAAGGAATAATACCATTGATTTTGTTTTCATGTAATGAGGTTGGTCACATTGTTGCTAAGTGTCCAAACAAAGAAGACAAATATGAGAGAAAGTTTAACAAGTACAAAGGAAAGAAAGATTTCAAAAGTTACAAAATCTACAAGGATAAAGGTAAGAAATCTTTTTATATTGAAAAATATTCTGACAGTGATGAAGATGAAGATGAAATGGTTTACATTGCTATTAAGGATGAGTCAAACAATGAAGAAAGTGAAAAGACTGCACTTTTATCTCATATTAGAAAAAATGACACTTGGCTAATTAATAGTGGTTGTTCTCACCACATGAATAGTGATAAAAAAAATTCAAACATCTTGAGCACTATGATGGTGGGAGTGTCAGTTTTGGAAACGATGAACCTTGTTATGTGAAAGGTAAAGGTCATATTTCTCTAACTGAAGGAATCAAATGTGATAATTCTTATTGGGTTGAAGGACTAAGGCATAATCTACTGAGTGTGGCATAGCTGAATAACATTGGTTTCAAGGTAGAATTCATGAATGGTAAGGTCAAGCTCCTGGAGTGTAAGGGAAACCTAGTTGGAACTGGAAAGAAAACAAAAGGTAATCTATTCTATCTTGATCTCACTGAGAGTTCATGTTTTATTGCACAAGTAGAAGAAACCTAGTTATGTCCTAAAAGGTCATGTCATGTGAATTTTGATAATCTAGTCAACATAAGAAAGAACATAAGAGTAAGAGGTATTCCTATTTTCAAGAAACCTGAATTGACAATATGCAAACAATGTCAAATTGGGAAGATGGGTAAAACTAGTTTCAAGAGAAAGAATTACAATATTGAAGAAGTCTTGGTGTTAGTGCATACTGATTTATGTGGACCAATTGGAACAACAAGTTATACTAGAGAGAATTATTTCATTCTATTTTTTGATGATCATTCTAGAATGATGATTGTTATGTTTCTCAAAGAAAAATTAGAATCTTTTCAAAAGTTTAAGTGGTACCTTTCCAGAGTTGAGAAGGAAACAAGAAAGAAACTAAAGTGTCTAAGATTTGATAGAGGAGGTGAATTCATTTCTAATGAGGTCAATGAATTCTATAATGAAAGATGAATAAAGAGACAAGTATCTTCTCCTGGTACACCAAAGAGAAATGGTATAGAAGAAAGAAGAAACAGATCTATTATGGATTATGCAAGAACCTTAATGATTGAAAAGAATGTTGCAACCAAATACTAGAAGGAAGCTATCACTATTGCAATTCACACCTTGAACAGAGTTCAACTAAAGAAAGGTATTGATCAGACACCCCTTGAATTATGGTATGGCTATAAAACCAATGTTCATTATTTTAAAGTATTTGGAAGTAAATGCTACATCTTGAAGGAAGCAAGAAATGGAAATTTTGATGTAAATGGTGATGAAGGCATATTCTTAGGCTACTCCTGTAAAAATAAAGCATATAAATGTTTGAATCTTTCTACTCATAATTTCATATAAAGTGTACATGTAAACATTGATGAGTTTGCAAAGAGAAATGAATAAAAAAGCAGTAAAGAGCTTGAGTACTACAAGAATTTTGTGTATTATGAACCTGATACTATACCTAAGACACAAGCAATGGTCATTAGACAATAACCATGCCAACCGCTGAATTCTATAGCACAAAATTTGCTACAACCAGTGCAACCCGAGCTGCTAACAGTTGCAACCGAGTCTTAGACAGATGGAACCAAGTCTCAGATAGAGGGAACCGAGTCCCAGACAGAGGCAACCAAGTCTTAGATAGAGAAACCCGAGTCTCAGTCAGAAGAGCAGAACAAAATGTTTAAGCATGGTGAACCAAGTGGAGCAATCCTAGAATAAAAAAGGAAGGAACCTGTACTTGCAAAATATGTCAAAAGGCATCATGCACCTGAGCAAATAATTGGAGAACAGAAATAAGGTATAATGACAAGGAACAAACTTAAAGGTACGTGTTTTCTTAGTGAAATTGAATCTAGATCCATTAAAGATGCTTTGAATGATGAAAGCTAGATAGAAGCCATGAATGAAGATATTGAGTAGATAGAAAAGAACAAGACCTGGACTCTTATGCCTAGACCAAAAGACAAGAATGTAATTGGTACAAAGTGGGGTTTTAGAAATAAGTTGAATGTAAAAGGTGAAGTTTCTAGAAACAAGGCAAGTTTAGTGTGTAAAGGATATGCTCAAGAAGAGGGTATTTATTATGGGAAAACTTTTTCTCCTGTTGCAATACTTGAAGGAGTCAAAAATCCACTGGCACAAGCAACACATAAAGGATTCAAGGTATACCAAATGGATGTAAAATCTACATTCATGAATGTAATTCTAGAAGAGGAAGTCTATATTGAGCAACTTGAAGGTTTTATTAATCCTAACAAAAGGGATTTGGTTTGTAAGCTACATAAATCATTGTATGGACTGAAGCAAGCTCCTAGAGCTTGGTATGAAAGAATGCATAGTTACCTAGTAAGTAATTGATTTCAAAGAACTAATTACAATAGTATGTTGTACATCAAAGAAGTACCTCAAAACAAGATACTATTAGCAAAGATATTTGTTGATGATATACTATTCACTAGACATGATGATTTATGCAAAGAATTCTCTGAAGCTATGAGTAAGGAATTTGAGATGTCTATGTTTGGACAAATCAAATTCTTTTTTGGTTTACAAGTTCATAAAATGAAGGATGGTATATACATTATTCAGTCTAAATACATCAAAGAGATACTGAAAAAATTTGGAATGGAAGATTCTAGACCAGTTGGGACACCTATGTCTACTGGACATAAGTTTTCTAAGGATGATGACTCAAAGGAGGTAAATCAAACTACCTACAGATCCATGATTGGTAACATTCAATATGTTGTTCACACTAGGCATGATATTGCATTAGTAGTTGGTATTGTTGCAATGTTTTCAGCTAATCCTAGAGAGAATCATTTGATGGCTATCTAAAGGATTCAAATATATCTTAAGGGCACTGAAGATTATGGATTATGGTACAAGAAAGGTGGAAACTTTGATTTGAAGACTTTAACTGATGCTGATTGGGAAGGAAGTGTTGATGATAGGAAGAGCACCAATGGTGGAGCATTCTTTCTTGGAAAGAGGTTAGTTTCTTGGACCATAAAGAAACATAATTGCATTTCTTAGTCTGTAGTAGAGGCAGGGTATGTTTTTGCAGTAGTGAATTGTTCAAATATCATATGATTCAAACAACCATTGTCAGGTATGAAGGAGGAAATCAAAGAACCAATTATTATCTACTGTGACAAAACTAGTGCTATGGACATTTCAAAGAACCCTATGATGCATACTAAGACTAAGCACATTGCAATAAAGTATCATTTCTTGAGAGAATTGGTTCAGGACAAGGAATTGAGGTTGGAATATGTGAATACTAAAGAACAAATCGTAGACATATTCACAAAACCTTTACCTAAGAATACATTCTTGTATCTTAGAGGAAAGATAGGGATGATTACCCTAAATAGGGCTCACTAAAGCACACATTAGTGATGCATCAACCGAGCTATAGTGAAGATCTAACAAGTTGATGTGGATTGTCAGAGCTTATTACATATGAATCAGTACAACAGGTACATTACAACTTCATTGGATAGAGTCTTTGGAATTTGGATGTCAAAGAGGGAGAGATTATTTATTTCATGCCAAAGAAATTACTGAGGGAGAGATTATTGATGTCAGAGGGAGAAATTTCATCAAAAACAAAGATTGATGCAAGAGGGAGAAATCTCTATTTCAGTGATTGTGAAAACAAAGGGAGTTTTTTGGATGAGAATCACAATGAAGCTAAGGACATTAAAAAAATTTATTCTTGTTTCTGTTGCTCTATAATTATTTGTATAATGACATGTTGTGTTTCCATTAATGCCAAAGAGGGAGATTGTTGAAGACAATTATTCAATTGTGTATTGTCATTTATGTTACACTAATGTATACATAAATGTCTAAACCCAACTTAGCATAGTCAGTGTATTTTTGAGCTCTCTTGAGCATTGAAGAAGATTTTGGTATCAGCCAAAGTGATTTTATGTATTAACCAAGATCTTTTGGTTAATGAAGGAAGTTTTGTATTAACCGATTTCACTCGAGAAATACTGTAAGTTTAGTGTCAGTCAACTTACAATAGTTTACTTTTTATGTTTAATTGGTTAATTGCAGCCGACAAAATTTGAGTTTTATTGTTTATTTGGAAGGGTATTCAAGATGACTTGACAAGGCCTATCATATATATACTAGGTCAAGTTTGGATTGAATAAGTGAGAAGAAGTAGAGATTTGATATGAAGAGTGAGGATCCAATTAAACCCAGAATAGAATATCCAAACTGAGCTGCAAAATAATATTTGATGAGTGAGGATCCAGTTAAACACAGAACATAAATCTGAATCAGCAAATATAGTTGCTTCTTCAAACAGTTCAAACTCATTATTACTCTCTAACAATTTTAGCAGTGATCCAAATCTCTTAACAGAGTAGACTTAATAGCCTTTTCATAAATCCTCTCACAAGGTGGTATTTCTAAATTGAAATGTTTTAAGACCTCTAACAAGGAAACTCCTAATAGGGTGATTAAATCCTCTAACAGGGTCACACCTTGTAGTGTGTTTTGTAACCTTTAACAGGCTTGGGTCCTAATAGGGCTCACTTCAGAAGAGTGAAAAATAGTAACTAGTTGCAATTGGTGGTTTTCCCAAAATGGGTTTCCATAGTAAATATTGGTGTCATATGTGTACATGTTATTTCTTTTATTCTTTATGCTTCTGCACTTAATCACTAAAGATTAAACACATTTTATATCTTAATATTGCTTTGTTAACCGAGTAACATCAGAATATCTTTTGTTAACCAAGCAGAGTGATTGGTTTGATTAAGATATCTAAGGGACTTGGATTTGTTTTTGTGGTAATTGATTCACCCCTCCCCTCTTAGTTACTCAACCCATTTCCAATAGAAACACATTGAGAAACTTCACATGAGCAGTGAATTGTTCGATAAACAAAGAGACAGACAAAAACCTAAAGGAGATATGACTGTTATGGCCTTCAATGAAGATGAATGTTCCAAGAATCAAGAAGAGAAACTAGATGCGAAGATTGATGAAGAAACACCTACTCTTGAAGAACCTAAAGAACATATTAGACCTTTCAGAGGTAGATTTTTTGGTTGAAACAAGTTTAGACACATTAAAAGAGATTGCAGAGGTAATGTCCCTTTCAAAAAAAAATTTGGTTATTGTTTTAATTATAATGCATATGGGCACAAGAAAGTAGAATGCAGGAAAATCAATCAATCTGTATATAGAAAAGACAATAGAGGAGAACCTACAGTGAAACCCACATGTTATAAATGCAATAACATTAGACACAATCTGAAGTATTATAAGCTGCAAGTAAATCAGGATAGAAGACCTCCTATATGTTACAATGAAATAATCCAGGTCATATAGCAAAGTTTTGCAGGTATAATGGAGTAAATAACAAAAGAGTACCACCTCCTATGAATATAAAGAAGAATGAAAATGATACTAGTAAAAGTCTTGCAGAACTCAAGAGTGAATTTGACATTTGTTTCAAGAAAGAAGAAGATAACATCAGTGGTTAGATATGGAAAATCAAAGAGACAAGTGATATATTAGTTTAGGGAGAAACAATAGATGCTATTGGATCTTTTCCTGATGATAAAAAAGAACAATCGACCTAATTGGTAGAGCATGGCCTTAGGGGGAGAATTGGATGAGCACAATAGAATATATCCAGCCCCTGATATTGAAAATCAAAGAGACAAGTGAGATATTGGTTCAGGGAGAGACTATAGATGCTACTAGATCCTTGCCTGACGATAAAAAATCATAATCAACCTAATTGGTCAAGCATGGCCTTAGGGGGAGCATTGTGTGAGCATAACATAATATATCCAACCCCTAATTATGTGGGTTGAGGTCTAGTGAGCTTAGGTATGATATTGGATGACATCATGGAACGTATATCTAAGAGCACAACATCAGACAATGCATATATTATGATCAAAAGATTTTTTACTGACTAGAGAGTATTGGGTAATGTGAGTTTCTAATACTTAAAAGTGTATAAAGCACCTGATGGTTATCTATTTACTTACAATTTGATGAGAAGCAACCTAAGGAGATTATAGAGAAGAGAGATTCATATGATCTAGCAATTACTTTGCATGATCGATCGAAGCGAATACTCAGAATTCAACGTGTAAAAGGTATTTACATCATTTATATCTACAGAAGCTATGGATGAACCTTTGATATATGATGTTATGGATAGACCTAGATACAAGTTTAAGAACCATCCTTTCAACTCATGTGAAGAAAACCCTGAAGGATCATTTTCCCAGACACCGTATGGAATCTTGCATGTAGAGGACTGAAGGAGAAGAGAAGAAAGCTGAAAGTGATAGACAAGTATGGAAACCAGACTTGAAGATGATTGAGAAGAGAGCTATTGAGAAAGGGAAGCTAGTTTCAATAAACAAGTACTATGACAAGTATGAAGAAACTAATAAACTTATGATTGAAGATATGTTAGTAAATCACTTGTTTTCAAGAAAAATCTGTCAGAGATAGAGGGCAGTGTACTTGAAGAGTTGTATGGCAGACTGGAAATAAGAAAACATATAGAAAATATTAAAGATGAGACTATTAGGAATTAATAAATTGATAACATGTTACCTATAATTTATATGCAAGAGAGAGATAGAATATTTGGTGATTTGAAACCTTTATTAAGGACCAAGGCAAGGCTAGTGAAAATCATGGCAAGAAAATATGAAGAAGTTATTAAAGAGACTCAGAGAGAATTGGATCAGATACTAATGGCTACTATTCCTAAGAAGACTCAACCTCCTAAACCTATAATGTCTAAACCTTTAGGAATGGGAGAGAGTTCCAAAATAGCTAAAGCAATGTTAGTAATAACTGAGAGGGGGGGTGAATCACTGGCCTCAAAAATTAATCCTTAAATCAACCCTTACAACTTGTAACCATTAATTATATCTCAATTTATATTTTGTCCTACAAGATGTATGCCTTGAAATACTTTTATCAATTTTCTACTTGTTGGATAGCTTTGTTAATCTCTCTTCTGTATGATTACCGATAAGCAATTAACTATTTACTGAAACATAGTAAATATGCAGAGTATACCGATCAATCCAGAAATGCTTATGTGAAATGTAAAATAATAACATAATAAACCATAAACACATAACACAAGGATTTTAATGTGGAAACCATGTTAAGGTAAAAACCACTGGGACCGGTACCCCAAATTTTCACTCTTCTGAAGTGAGCCCTGTTAGGATCCAACCCTGTTAAAGGTTACAAACACACTGTTAGTGTGACCTTGTTCAAGGATTTAGAAATAGTTTGTCAACTATTATCTGGCATCTAATGCTACCATCCTTGATCAAACTCTCTTGACCTGTCAATAGGTATCGGGCATATCCAATGCTACTTTTGTGATCAAACTTTTTGATACTCCTTTGGATGTATCTCAATTGTAAAAGACTTTTAAGTCCTGCTTAGTTAAGAGGCTTTATGATTCAATGGTTAAACTGAAACACTAATGATCTCTTCATACATACAACTTAATTGCATATTTTCAGATCTATTGTAAGTCCATTACCTCTCTGATCAATATAATCACTTATACCTTTGCTCCACACTTTTCTTCTCTATGATTCTTGTCTCAATGTTCGTCGGTGTCTGCAAAATATAACTCTTTCCTTAGCTTGTTGATCAGGACTAAAAGAAGAATTTCTTTTCCTTCAAATTTTCTTTAGCATCTTTCCTCTTTTCTTTTTCTCCTCACCTAATCCCCCATTCGTAATGAATTGGGTTTGTCTCTATATAGACATTATTTCCCCTTCTCTTGTCTTTCCTGATTCTTGGCATGTTCCACAATTCTCGCCAATAGATTTAAAGAAAACTTCTGATTGATCTCAAAGATATCTTCTTGCCAACTGGACAAATTAGATTTAAATTGCTTACTTATCTCTAGCTTTATCTGGATGATTAAAACAATGATAAGTATCTGTTAATTCTATCTTTAGCATCTTGATAGCTAAGCATTTTCTCATTTTCTAAACTCTCTGTTCTATTAGTCAAAACTTCAGTTAGTCATTGGTGATAACTGACTATTCCATCAATGTGAGTGTAGACGTCCAAAATTGTCCTTATATTAATTTAATTAATATTCCCATAACATTATAGTTAATTTTAATTAATTATATTTGTTATATTCTTCTATCTGTTTAATTAAATTTATTTAATTAAATATGATTCATTCTCCTAAGTATTTGAATTTAGTTTAAATACTATCCCTTTTAATGTATTAAATCTCATTTAATACATTATCCCTCATTAATCCCCATTAAATAAATTTTTAATTTATTTATTCCTTCACATAACTTAAATTCTACTAAACCACAATTAATCCAAATTAATTTGGATTAAGCTAATTTGAACCTAGATCCTACCCTACCTCACATCACTCTCACCAAATAAACCTATTTATTAATTAACTAAGGTTAATTAAGCTAATTTCTTAATTCCTACAACAATTAGTCTTAATTATTTGCTCACACATGTGTGAGCAAATTTCTAAAAATTTGACTTTCCACATAATTCCTTATTTGGTGCCAACAAGGTTTCTTACACATATGATGACACCTTCTTACACTTTCCAAAAGTATTTCATTGGCCCAAAACTCTTACACCCTCTTACACCTTACAAGATCCTTCACATGTGTACTTTAAGTACACTTTGACCCATCACATCTAAAGTTGCTCACACATGTGTGAGCAAAGTGGGCCTCTTGCATGGCTTAT
>MU228082.1:1212351-1222569 GCA_018584345.1 Thuja plicata
TGATGAAGGCTTGAGACAAGTTCCTCATACTTGTTCTTGAGCTCTTCATTGTTCCATTAGCTTGCATTTTAGTTTGCATTCAAAGATCAATAGTGGGATTTTGATATTGTGTTGGGAGAGCACACCCGCAATTTTCTAAGAGCAAATCAACAAGGCTTGGGTGCCCTTGTTCAGCTCATTGGAGGTTGTGATGGAATCACTTATTATTTTTTATAGTATGCTTCTTAGACATGTTTAGTGTAGTTATTTGATTTATATCTCTAACGTTTGCATGTCTGAGCGTGCTCCCAACAGGTTAGGTTTTATCACATACAGTGAGTTTAGTTGTCATCAGGATCTCCATCCTTGTCTTCTCCATCAGGCAACACTGAAATTATTTCCATCGGGTTACTCTAGGCTTTGCTCGTCAGTCAACACTGATCATCAGTAATGTTGTGCATTATCTCATTGGGTAACACTGCGACTCTACTCTTTTAATCTGACTGTCGCTGTGCACTCCATCAGTGTATTCAGTCACTTAGTGAATACTTGACTTGTATGCATTACTGATAGTGTAGCCTTGATTCATCAGTTCTTTGAAGTCTTTGGTAGTATTTCAATGACCATACAGATTATATCAAGTTGATGTCAATGACAATACAATACATTAACTAATTTAATGCCTTGCATGATCATCAACTTAACATCTTCAAACATTCAATCAGTTACATGTCATCATGCAAGTATTGAGAAGAGCGAAGATAATATGCAACCAGATTTCTATATTTCTGGTGTGCCTATGACTCTTGACACTTCACATGATGACAAGGATCCATTTGAAGGAAAAATTGACAATATAGTGGCTGAGGATGAACAACAGAAAGAGGAAGACCAAAAGGATATGGAGCAGAAAGAAGAAGAAGAAAAAGTTGAATTCAAAACTGAAATTGATACATCTTCTATCTTATTGTTGGCAAGTAAAGACAAACCTATTGATGTTGATGTTGACCGCATGGATGAGGATGAGTTGGTGAGTATAGCCTTCACCACACTCATTAAAGCAAAGGAGATATCTAAGCACAGAAGTGACAATAAAACTAAGTAATGTCTAGAGCAATCGATACTATGAACAAATTGCTTCCAGTACCTATTATTTTCCAAAGTAGAGATGATGTAGAAAACTTGAAGTTAGCACTTGAAAATTTTGATAGTCACTAAGAGACCATAGTGAAGATCATAGAAGAAAGGGCAGAAAGGAGCTACTTGGAGAACAAATTGATGGAAGTTTTCCATTCTATTTTGGGGGACTTGGGCATTTTGAAATCTGTTACAGCAAAAGCTAAGAGTTGTGTTGCACATGGAAGGATACTATTCAGTTATTGCATGAACCCAATAATACATGTTTAGAATATTGAATACATTATTGCTAAGGATAGGGAAACCTTGAACAGTATGATGGACAGTTGTGAGACCTCCTCACAAATAGTAATGGAAATGGATAGAGAGGTAACAAGAATTTTGGATAAGCTGAATGTATTGGATATAGAGAAAGGGAGAGTCATGTCAAGGTTTGGTTTGTTGAATATTTTAATCATTCCTAAACTATCAAATCTTGAAGTACATTTATCAAATATGAAGAAGATAGTAGAATCACTAACAAACTCTATTCCTACAAAGTTGAAAGCAGCAGAGACATCACCATATGCACTGAATATACTAATTCATGTTAGTCAACTATTGGTTCAATCATGGAGTGCAGAAGTGAAGATCTTGGAAGATTCTTTTCAAGATATTCTAAAAAATGGTGAGAAAGCACTATTTTTATTACTTTTTTATGCACCTTTGTCATTGTTGTCAAAGGGGGAGAAGAGAGAAAAATGAATAAGGGAGAAGAGAGAATCAAAATAGAAGAGGAATAGAGGAGAGATAGTTTTGGGTTGGAACACTTAGTCATTTTTGTTAAGTGTTTCCATCAATTCCAAAGGGAGAGATTGTTGGAAAGTGATCATTTTTGTATGCTATGAATCACTTTTTGGTTGTCATTTCTAGAAACACATGTAGCATATTGATCTATTGAATAGAAATTAAGTTTTGATGATTCAGTTATGGAATCGACAAAGTACAGAAGCATAAATACAAATTTATTTTGGGTATCAAAGATCGAGATCAATGAGTTATAATGAGCGAGAATACAGGAAGATACTATAGATTATGTATGACCTACATCTATGATCAATTTGATTTTGGTGATGAGTACAAAGAGATAGAGATATTTGAAGATAGGCAACAATAATATAACAACAAAACAAAGCAATTGGATAATAGAAATGATTTGGGGAGTATGACATGGACTCCTGGCAAGCTAAGTTGGATTATGATTGTGGATAATCTATATATTGGCTATGTAAGAGTTTCGACTATGTATTTACTCTTTGTACTAATAATTATATTTTGTATTGGGAGCCGACTGTGTAATATTGGTTAAGTGAGCCGACTTGGTAATAAGAAAGATATATATACATATATATATATATATATATATATATATATATATATATATATAAAGACTTTTTGTAAAAAGGATATATATGGGAGAGTGATGAGACATTATATGTGTATGTGCGAATGGAAGAGAAAAGGATGGAAAAGATCACTAGAGAACTATGACTGGAACCATCTAAGCATTGAAGATGCTTGTTTTTGTTCATTATTGAAGAACTCTTTGTAATAGAAGTTTTGTTGTAAGAGTTGTAACCTCAGTTAAACCCTATCAAGGTGTTGTATACCTTTAATAGGGTTTTATTCCTTTAACAAGGAATTATACTAAATAATATTCAGCTCCTAACATAGCTAGGCCTCCTAATAGGGACACTATACTTTAGTGCATGCTTGTGGGTACCATCCCCACTGGGGTTTTCCCTTGGCTAGGGTTTCCTCAACAACAAATAATGGTGTTATGAGTTCTATATTATTTTTTTATAGTCCTTTGATTTCAGTATGCTTATGGTTTATTTGAAATTGGTTTAAGTGTTATTTTAAGTGTTGTAATATTGACTCACCCCCCTCTGGGTATTACTTAATCCTAACATCTTTTACTCTTCTTGGCTCAAATTCAAAAATTAAGCATGTATTATCTCTTACCTTACTTCTTTTAATAACTCCAGTGTTCTTGTCTCCAATTATTTTTCTCAGTGAGTGGTGTCTTCTCACATACTTATTGGAGTTGATGAAAATTGTCACCCCACAACTACCAAGAATCACCTATATGCAAACACATATCACAGAAAGAGAGAAGAAAAAGCTATGGAGGCTAGAAACAATAGATTTGTGGAAGAGGAAACATCCTCAATTGACTCAATAATAATGGAATAAAATTACAAAAAAAAGTGATAATTACAAAGTGGTCAATCCTAATAAAGGAGATTAAACCCCTAAGAAGGGTGGCTAAACATAGGTTGCATGAATAATTAATAAAATAATTAATTATTGCATGACTAAAGTTTAGCTTAAGTGAACTAGAGATAAAAAGGTGACTTAATAATTAAATCAATAATGATTTAATTAATAAGTGAAAATATGAATTAATAATTCAATCAAAAATGATTTAATTAATAAGTGAAAATAATTTTTTACTCTAACAACCCCCCTTAAAATAAACTTAGGGAGAAGATAAAAACCTAGAAACAACTACTGAAAGTAGGAAATGGGTCCTGGAAACAAGGCCTCATTAGGAACCCAAGTATAAAAAATCTTTGTAAAGAGGAGAAAAAGGAGAAAACCCAGTGGGAAAAACCCCTCTCTGAAAAGAGTTGAAGACTAGTGAAGGACTAAAGAAGCCTCCAACTAGAGAATGTTCCAGAAGAATAGGTACAAAGGAAGAACATGTAGAACACTACTAAAGCATGAAGCTACATACACTCTTGAATAATAACTATTGGAACCTACATTGTAATAGAACATGATCAGGTAAAGAAGACTGTAAACAAAGTCTAAAAATTTGATCAATCAAAGAAGGAAAGATGCCTCCAAAATATGAATGAAAGAGTGTTCATATGGTAAATGATCCATCTCACCAAAATTCATATGTACCTCGCCACTACATCCTCCTAGTACATAGGAACAAATACTAAATACATTGATCACTCCATCGAACCAAGGAAGCATTAGAACCAACAGGAGATACCCCTACATAATGTTGAGCAAGGAGAGGCATGATAGGTACACTAAATTAGACTGTCATGAATAACTGCATGATGAAGAACATAAAAACACATATAAAGGATGGTTTTTTGGAAGGATCACTCTCTTGACATACATCATGAGGATAATGCCATGGTAGGAACACTCACTTGACAAAGGTAGATGGAAAACAAAGAAAAATGTTATACACTAAATTTTGCACCCTTCTATGCGCTTGAGCCTAATAAACTAGTATAGCATGGTAATCACTTCTAGGTTGTGGGACCTCTACTAACTAAAGTGAAGCCTCTAGATTCTAGGTTGGTTCCTCTTGGATAATCACCTTATTTTCTCTTTTAACATGAAAAGTAAACTTGGAAGGGAAAGGGATAGAAGGATAAATAAAGGGAAATAAAATAAAAGCAAATTTAACCTACTAGGTGATACACCAAAAGTAACTTGAATCATGACACAGTGACCAAAAATAGCATGAAAATTATAGGATCTAACAAAACACAACTTCTTGAATAGGCTTGCATAAGTAGTTCATAGAGAGGTTTGAAATAGAAAGAGGCTATTCAAGGAAAGAAAATATTTCACAAACAATAGCTTTCCCAAGGAAATAGACATAGACTATGACCTACAAACAAATATTCATTCCAACATATAGGTCCAGGAATGAGACAAAATGACAAGGGATGAACAAAATCTACAAGATCATCTAAATTAGATCATCTACAGTAGTGCACTAAGATACAGAAAGAAAGAAGGCTCAAGAACTCCAAGATTTTCTCTAATGTTAACCACTATATTATGTTTTATTAAGAGAAATACAGACAAGGGAAAAGATTTAGGACAGAGGAAATGTCACAGAAAACCTTTCCATAATATAGAATTCAATGAGAAATTACAAGAAGATGAAAACCTGAGGGAAGAGAAGATGCCACAGAAATTCTTGCATAAGCTGAAAAACCTACCTACAAAAGATTCTAAAACTACTTATATACAACCTCCCCTAATAGATAGGCTCGGGAGTCAATCCATCAGTTAGTTAGCGAAGAATTAGTGTTAAAATTAGATATTTAATAAACATTATAGAAACCCTAAACTAGTCAAGTCTTCCCATCAATGCACTTAGGAAAATATCTTAGGAGATCAGATATGTCTTTGAAAATATCTCCTATATCTCCATAAATTTGATAAGACTAAGTGGCGGACTTATCTAGCCTATTTGAGACTTTGTCTTTATCACCATCGCCTTGAGCCTCTGAAATCATATTTGAATATTTGAATATCTATTTATAACAGTCACAGCTAGTACAAATGTCTGCATCAATGGTTCAGAAAAAGACCTAGTTTCCCATTTAAAAAATAGTCATTGATCTTTACCTTTACCTTCATTCTATCTTCAAACTCAAATATAATCATAGACACGTGGAATTCTAGCATAATTCCTCAAATATTAAACATCTTCATCTTGGTCGTCAAGGGATTATGCCCAACGTCAGATTTTATTTACTTGTTGTGCCTTTACTTTATCCTTTCAACCTGAGACTCTTGATGTCGTCAATGCCACATGTCATCTTTGATGACATATTTTTCTATTAGTATACAAAGGAAAATATTTTTGAACCATCGGTAACATCATCAACACCAAAAGACAGGTTTGGTGGAACCCAACATATAACTTCACAAGGAAACTCGACGACACAGTTTAAAAGTGCAACCCAAAAATGTTGAAGTGGAACCCGATAGAGTCACCCAATAGACAAAATAATAGAGGAACTTGACAAGCAGATAATAGAGTAACCTGGAAGAGCATACAAAAAAGGAACCCAACAGACACACTACAGAGCAACCTGAGCACTAGTCTTCTGAGAGACAGTTATAATTCTGAGAAATGTGGATCTAACTTACATGTTAGATAAAATACTTGTGTTTTATATTTATCTTTTTGATTTTCTTTAAATCCATTTCTTGAGGGAAAATTAAAGAAAGTATAATTGTTTTAATCAGTCTAACAGATTGAAAACATGCAAACTAGGAGATCAAGGTCAAGTTGTAAACCTTTGATCATAGAGTTATCATTGTAATGCATGAAACTCATTTAGGTCAAATTTATTGTATATATAGATGTGAAATCAACCAAAACAAATTATGTGATTATGATTGTAGCCGAGGAACACATCTAAGGATCAGAGACAGAATTTTAAGTAGAAGAATAGAAAAATATGGAATTAGCTATCATGAACAAGATTCAAGGCTACCAATTAGAAAAGAGGTATTAATCAGTCACTATAAGTGACACATTATGATCTAAACTTTAATGGATCTGTACTCAGCAATTCTAGATTGCATATACTCAATTCAATAAGTATTTTTTACTACATTCTAAAAAGTGTAGCAAATAGAAGAAATCCTTTGAGAATGTGGATTTAACAATCCTTTTGTAAATCTCTTAACTAAGTGCACACTAAATAGTGTTGCTAAATATCTTAATAGAGTAGACCTTAACCAGTATAAACATGTTACTCCTAATAGGGTAAGATCATCAGAAGTGATCAAACTTGTAATCCTTAACCGACCCCTTCCATTCTGCAAATAGTGAAATTTTTTGGGTTTTATTTTCACCATATTTTTTACCTTCTAACAGGGGTTTTCTGCATTACCAAATCTTATGTCATGTATCATTACATTTCTTGAATGTTTCTATGAATGTTTACATGCAAAATTAAGTTTATGATTTGATATAACATACACAAAGATAGAATATCACATATGGTTGGTAATACAATGAATTGATTACTAAAGGATTAAGGTTAATTGATAAAATGTTTTAAAGGTACTGATTCACCCCTCCCCTCTTAGTACACAAAACTCCATTATTCCAAAAATTGGTATCAGAGCTAGATCTCTTATTTAGAAAAGTTTAAATACTTAAGAGAAAAGATCATACTATGGAAAGGTGTAAGCTAGACAAGAGTATTGAGAATCATAAGTTGGAGATACAAATATTCCATGAGAAATATAAAGAAGCAAGAATAAAGATGAGATAGTTATTGGATGAAAGAAAGCTTATGGAATCTCACTATAATGAAACAGATTATCATGAAGAAGAGATACCTGATTTATTTGAGTCATCAGGATCTACATCTAGCAGTACACAAGACACATCTGAAGGAAGCATTACAAATCTAAATGAAATCAATCAACATCTGGCTGGACAAGTGAAATCATTAAAAATCGGTCAAGAGACACAAATTGTAAGAATGATTGATGTTATGAATCATGCTAGACAAGCTGAATAATAAAGAAAACTAGCCATTGATGATAGGAGGAAGATAACAGAAAAGCTACAAGAAAGAGAATCAGAAATACAAAGACTTACTAAACATCATCATGAGATCACCAATCAAATAGTTCTTATGAGTTAGGAACCAAACCGAATGAACATAGAACTCAATGGAAATTAATTAGAATCTATTGGTGAGCTAAGAGAAGAAAATGAAAAACTAAAACATGAAGTAAGAATTCAGCAACAACACAATGATATGATCAAGAGAGTTGAAGAGAGCACAAAAAGAATGGATGATTTTTTGGATGAACAAAGAAGAGTCAACAACAATACCAGACTAGGGTATACCAAACATGGAGAACCATCATACCAAGCTAATTGAAAAGATGTCTAGACAAATCCAAGACCAAGCAAGTAGACATGCAATCACTGTGGAAAACTAGGGCACACATCAAATGTTTGCAGGAACAAAATTAAAGGTATTCCTAAATCCACATCTACATTCATTGGAAATTGTTATAACTGTAACAAGAAAGGACATAAAGCATATGAATGTAAATCTAAGGTGAAACAACCAAATAAGGAAACCTACATGGAAAAATACTATCCTACTTGCAAAATGCATGGGCACACATCTCTTGAATGCGAGAAGAAGAAAAAGAAAGCATGGAAACCTAAAAAACAAGAAAATGCTTATCAACCAAAAAAAGTTGGTAACTAATATGTTTGGGATTACTACAAATGGGCAAATTGCACAGCATGTGGTAGATATGGACACAGCTGCAAACAGCATGAGGAAATGGACACAAAGGTCTAGAAGCTGCACTAACCTTGTAATGGAATGCTTATACTGTCATAAGGTTGGTCATCTAAGAAAGGGCTACAGAGACCGAGTGAAACAGACAAGCACTTTTTCCAATGGCAATACCATTGAAGACATCAGGAAGATGAGAAACAATAGTGGAGGAAAGCCATAAACATTGATGATGTTGGACCAATCAATGCAATTGGTGAGATCTTATCCAATGGATCTAGTGATATCACCAACCCAACCTAAAGAAGAATAAGTAAGTATGGAACTGCATTATACCTAGTCATATTTTACATCAGTTCCATTATACATTGGTAAAATGCCAAACTAGCATGAATAAATATGCACTATGGTATTACTTGTTATGAATTTGTGAAATGCAATCACGTCGATCAATACATACCAAAAATCATCGGTGCACATATGAAAGCCAAGCTATCAATGTAAAATGAGACTTGTCGATAACCATGTAAAAGACATTGAAGTCTTCGCTACTTACCTAGCACTGTCGGTAAACCTGTGAAAAGTCAAGTGAGTTGTCACTTACCCAGAGCTGGAAGTTTATGAGATACCTGAGCGACTCCATATTTGAACACAAAAAATTTGGTAGAGAATTTATTGTGCCACTTAGGGCATCATCTGTAAAAGGGTGATGGAATAGCTCATTTTCTCACAAAGTGATTAACAGTGAAACAGAGTGAAAAGTAGAGCAGAGAAAAACATAGTGACCAAATTGCTGAGCATTCCAAGAAAGTTCATGACATTTAGACAAATCAACCACAGCTACAAAAAAATAAGTAAGTAACTACAATCACCGAGCTCACAGTTTTCCTAAGCCCTAAATTTGCAAAATTATTGTCTGACTTTCAGTCCCCCTTTTTTGGCATTCTTGGATTCATATGGTCATGTCAAGTCAGTCTGGTCAGTCTGAGTCTAGGTCTAAGTCTTTCTTAGGTAGGCTATCTTTGTCAGGTTTCCCTGTCATTGCCTTTCCTTCTCTTAGCCGGGTGTGTTGTTCTGAGGTCTCATTATTTTGGGCAGGTTGTAGATCCTAACCCGGCAAAGATTTGTGCTCCAATCGATGTTCTTTCTCAGGCAGAGATCGAAGACTGGTACGGATCTATTCTATAGGTCTCAACGATCCTAATGCAACAAATGGAGAGCAATTTGGTTAAGAAATGAGCAAGAACGAGCTCGGCGAGATTTCAGAAATTATCTTCTCCATGGCAGAATTCTACCTAAGAAGGTAATTTTCCGCAAAGGCAGAAAAGAAGAACTTTGCACTGTGCGGGTTTCGCACCTCTCAAGTGATTTTCCGCAAAGAAGAACTTTGCACTGTGCGGGTTTCGCACCTCTTTGGTGATTTTCCACAAGCTTAGTTATAATAAGGTGGGCCCGATTTATTAAAAGGAATATTATTGTTTTAAGAGATCAAATAAAGCATGTGCTTTAAGTTAAGTAGCCCGCGCACTAAAAAATGACGTGTGGAAAGACAGGTAGTGGCTTCTCCATTATGCAAAAATTGCACCTACTAGGTGCGATTCCCGCAAAGAAGGTTTTTCACATATTGTGGGTTTCGCAGCTCCCTCATACATTTTCTGTGAAGAGAAGCCAAGTTGAAAATTTCCGCAATGGAGAAGCTCTTTTCCAATTTTCCAAAATGGAGAAGCTCTTTTCCAATTTTTTGAAAAGGAGAAGCTCTTTTCCAATTTTCTGAAATGGAGAAGCTCTTTTCCAATTTTCCGCCAGGAGAAGCTCTTTTCCAATTTTCTGCAATGGAGAAGCAGATTTGGTATTTTTCACCAGAAGCATTCAGTTTGGGAGTTTCTGCCAATTGCATTAAAGGCCCGAGTTCAAGATAAAGATGAGGATTCTTGATACCATTTGAGGTTGAAATCGAAACCGAATAGCATCAAACATGTGAAAAACATAAGCAGTTATTTGACCCCGAAGC
>MU228082.1:1227115-1238447 GCA_018584345.1 Thuja plicata
ATGTCATTAAAGAGAAGATGAAGGATTCAAATTGAAGTGTCACAGTTATGATGTCTTTTCTTATTCCCATGTCAGCGATTGGCTTTTCAAATTCTATCATCGAGATGTTCTCTCTTTATGCCCTGTCCTTTTGTATTCTGGAAGTTGAATCATTTCCAGTAAGCGTTGTATGTAAACTCTATAAATACTATGAAGGAAATCAATGTAAAGGTCGGAAAACTTGTTAATGAAGCAGAAGTGATTCTATTTACAAAGGCTTTGTCTCATGTTTGTTGCACCATTTTAGTGAATCATTTGCATTTTGAATTGATAGAACAGTCATATGTGAAGCCGCAGTTGCATGCTGGATTCTATTTCATGTCTGTGATTGCAGTGAAAGTAATTATATTTTCTTGTCATGTATGATTCTTTTCCTATTCATTTAGTAATTTAGGTGCATCAGAATAGAAAGTACAATTGCATGTGGAACTATAATTCCTGCTTGGATTCTATTTCATGTTAGAAGTTGTAGTGTAAGCAATTCTATTTGATGTCCATGTACGATTCTGCTTCTGTTCTCCTCAGTAGAATATGCATTTCTAGGATAGGTAAATTAGATTTGAATATAGATTAAACATTATCCTTGCCTGAATTGTTTGTGTCTACAAGCAATTTGGTTATAACTCATAATGAATAAATTCGATGATCAATAGAAAGACATATTCATTGCATATCAAACACAACCAGGGAGCTGTACCTATCAATTCAGAGGGTAGTGATAGATAACATACACTGACCCATTTGTTGGTGACATCCTTTTGTTCTCTCACCTTGGGTGCTAAAAGAGTCAGAGATTACAAATCTAATGGGAGGACAAACTGTTAACCAACAAAAATCATGGCAACCACATCTTGTGTAACCAAGATCAAGAATGTCAAGGATAAAAAGGTTAATTTGATCAAGAAATTCACTTGTGAAGAACCTAAATACAACTTATGTCTAGAGGTTTCTTCACAACCCAACGATGCTCGAGCATTCTCAATAATACCACCTAGGGTTTTGCTCGTTGAGGATGTTTGGGAATACATACATTGAAAGATTGCTGAGATAGGAGATATTGAGGTTGAGAAAGCTTACAAAAAGCTTTGCACAGATGGAACCATCAAGGATGAGCATAAACACATTGAGGTGAGAGGGCTGAAAAATTCCCTAATGTTCCTGAGGGATTTTAAAACCAAGTGGATCCGGATAGTATTGAGAAGAGTGCATGGCTGAAAGATGTGGCTAGATGATCCAAAATAGATCACTAGGGATGTGATACACAATGTAACTGATTATCCTATAACCAACAAGGACAAGAAAATTAGACACCCTCCTCACCCCGAAATTGATAAGATGACAGGTGCAGAATGGGATGGCAGAGGATTGAAGGTAAACTCCATCAAAAATATAGAAGTGAAATTTGGTGCATGTGTGTTGGAATACAAGATATTCCAAGCCAACACGATGAATAGTATTGCATTTGGAGCAGTTGACACTGCCCACGAGATTGTAAAGAAGGGTCTACAATTAGATCTATCCTAGCTTCTACTAAAGCAGTTAGATGAGAACATGAGGACAATCAGGTTTGCAAAATCCAATTCATGTAAGTTTGGATCACTTCTAATCTACATGTTTTTCTACTTTCAAGACTTCTTTCCATCTATCTGTAATGTCAAATGGGGTACTACCCAACCAGTTACAATTCAAATCAGTGAATTCATCAAGTCAATAGGTGAAAAATTTACATCAGTCATGGATGAATACTTCATTGGATTCAAGGATAGAATGCAGAAAAGGACGAGGATACCATAACAACTGGTAGAAAAATATAAAACAAATATTTTTTTATGGTGGACACCAATATGACCTTAATCAAACCAGTTGTACCGAGGACAACATGGTTAGCCCCACTTGACTATGAGATCAACATAGATCAAGCCACCAATTCTATTGAAGCATTTTTAAATGAGCCATTAGACAAGTCAATACCAAGGTTTGGAACCTATAAAGAGGATAAGGAAAGAATAGACCAGCCTAGTAGTGAAGAAGATTGACAGAAAGAAAGACAAAATGGTAAAGACACTTAAGAAAAATTTGTTGGTCAATGATGAAGAAACATAACAACAAGAAGACACTGAGGGACAGTCAACCATCAGTGAAGGTGAAAAAGTGAGTGACTCTGAATCAACAGAGTCTGATGCACCACCAGCAGCAACAAAGAAACCAAGGACTATTGTTGCATCAAGAACTATAAGTCAAACAAAAAAAGATGCAAGCTCATCACCAGTCAAGAAAGGAAAAGTAAGGACTTACAAGAGAAAGCCTCAAACTGGGAAATAGGCACCAACAAAAAGAAGAAGACTATTCAAAAGTAAGGAAGGTATAGAAGACACTAAACAAAAAGAACAACCTGTTCAAAACAAACTTCCTACCACAATTGATGAATTTACTGCATCAATCATCAGGTCAAATTCAATAACTGAGCCTAAGATTAGAAAATGGCTATCTCTAAATCCCAAGGATTAGAACAAGATAGAAGAAGCCATCATCACAACAATGTGTATACTCAAACATATACTAATACAGTTTGAAGGTAAAAATCCTCAAGAACTTCTAGACAGGTTATCGGCAAGGTGGACATTTGCATTGAATTCTAAAAAATAGATAAGGGAAATAACCCTAGTTTTTGTTATGCCACCCAAGTCCAAAATGGAAGAAAATGAAGAAATGATGAAGTTACATTCAAAGAAGTTCTTAGCAAAATTGAGATCCTACAAAGTACTGAAGGGAAACTTAATTGATCCTGACAGAGAAAGTGAGGATGCTTGGATAAAAATACTTGATACACCTAAAGAGGCTACAAGCCCTGAGAAGGTGTTAGCACTCATCGACATGCCTCACAATAAAGAGAATCAAGAAAACCCAAGCCTAGAGCACATTTTTATAAATGACACTAAGGATGAAAATCAAGTTGAATTGAATACTAAAGATAGTAAATAAATGGATGTCATTCCTTGGCTTTTACAGTCATTACAGGACACAACAGATGTCACAAACCAAGATGTAACAATAATTGATATCACTGAAGATCCTGCCGATGAGGTAAAGGCAGATGATGATGTCACTATTATCTCCGAGCCATCCAAGGATCATGACACATCAATGGATGCTTCACAAGTTGATACACCAAGACAAATGCCATTATCGATACAAGATATCAATATCATCTCAGAAAAAGAGAAGTCACCCAAGCATGATGCAAGCATACCCAAGGATAAGGGTGAAGAGAACATAAAAAGACAACTGATGAACAAAAAGAAATAGATGGAGATTAGAAAGATAAATGTGAAGAAGAGAAGCAAGGTGATTCCACTCCTAATGATACTAAAGGAGAAGTTGCAGATAAAGAAAAGGTTGATTTGGAGACGTCCACACCAAACTGACAGGTAGAAACCGAGCAGTAGCTAAAAGGCACAACACCTCCAAAGCCTTCATCAAGTACATCAGACCAAGAAAAAGAACTTCCTATGGTACTTCATATAGGTTCCTCCACTACAATATCAAAGAAGAAGAAGAAGAAGAAGAAGAATCTAGTCACCCTGGAAGAAATTATTGAAATACCAGACTATGATCCAAGGACATTGGATCTAGAGTCACTTAAAAAGTATGCAAAAATTTGTAAAATAAAAGTTATCCAAGATAAGCTTGAAAAGGAGGACAAGGACACACAGGTACTTGAGACAACCAAGGAAATGATTTTTTAGATTGTACCTGATACCGACATTGATCAAGATGATCCTATACTTGATTAATTAGTCATTCTTACAAATGCCATCACATCACAGAATGTGGATGCAAAAAAGGTAATAGAGGAACATGCAGAACAAAAGTACCAATACAAATTGATAGAGAAAATCATACAAGAAGTGGCCAAGAAAAAGGTAAATCTATCTGAACCAACCAATGCATTAGAACCAATAATTTCAGAAGCTATCACCTTAGTTCAAAAATTATGCACATTAGAGAACTTCACTAAGGAAAATAGTGAAAAGATTGCAAAAATAGATTTAGATCTTACTGCTAGTTCACAAGGTCTCTCAACCACTAACAATGCAATCAAGTTGCATTATGAAAAGATAATGGAAGAAAATAATTTGAGACTTAAGATTCAAGAGGTAGAATCAAAGTTTAGAGATGAGGTAATCGAGCTACAGGCTCTACTACTACCCAATCTCACACTACTGCAATGACATATGACTACAGCCAGAAAATTGATTGCCACCCTAGATGTCTATCGCTGATAGAATCTATGATATGCACGCAAGAATTGCATTGGAGAACATGGCCCTGGAACACCTTCAGGATAAATGGGAGAAAATGATGGAAGATATGAAGAACTCTCATTCCCACATTTTTGAAAAGTTGTAAGTATTTAAACCTTTGCCCTTATTATCAAAAAAGGGGGAAAATAATATGATAAAGGGGGAAATAATATGTGTCAAAGAGGGAATTGATAAGGTGATAGGGGGAGATGATAAGTGTGTATACATGTAAATATACTATACCAGAGAATACACATAGGGGGAGTCATATTGACAAAGTGATCACATGGTGTATATACTAAACATTTTATTTTTTGCACATATCAATTTTTTATACTAATGTCAAAGGGAGAGATTGATGACATATTTTTCCATTAGTATACAAAGGAAAAAACTTTTGAAATGTTGGTAACATCAACACCGAAAGACAGTTTTAGTGGAACCCAACAGAAAATTTCACAAGGGAACCCGATGACACAGTTTACAAGTGTAACCTAAAAATGTTGAAGTGAAACCCAAGAGAGTAACCCGATAGAGTCACCCTACAGAAAAAATAATAGAGGAACCCGTAAAGAAAATAATAGAGTAACCTGACAGAGAAGACAATAGAGGAACCCAACAGACAGACTACAGAGCAACCCGAGCACCAGTCTACTGAGAGACAGTTATAATTTCAAGAAATGTGGATCTGAATTACATGTTAGATAAAACACTTGTGTTTTATATTTAGCTTTTTGATTTTCTTTAAATCCATTTCTTGAGGGACAAGTAAATCAAGTATAATTGTTTTAATCTATCTAACTGATTGAAAACATGCAAACTAGGAGATCAAGGTCAAGTTGTAAACCTTTGATCATAGAGTTATCATTGTAATGCGTGAAACTCATTTAGTTCAAATTCATTGTATATATAGATGTGAAATCAATCAGAACAAATTATGTGATGATGATTGTATCCAAGGAACACATCAAAGGATCAGAGATAGTTTTATGTAGAAGACCAACAAAAGATGGAATCAATTCTCAAGAACAAGATTCAAGGCTACCAAGTAGAACAAAGGTATTAATCAGTCACTATAGGTGACACATCATATTGTAAAATTTAATGGATATGTACTCAGAAATTCTAGATTGTGTTAGTAATAATTGAGAGGGAGGTGAATTAGTAGCCTCAAAAATTAATCCTTAAATCAACCCTTCAAACTTAGTACCACAAATTATTCCTCTAGTTATCTTTAGTCCTATAAGTTGAATGCCTTGAAAAACTTATAACAAATTTCTACTTGTTGGAATGCCTAGTATGTTTACTAAAAAGAAGTCTTTCTATTTACCAAAACATAGTAAATAACTAGTATATACTGATCAATCCAGAATAACTTATGTGAAATGAAAAATAGTAAAGTAATGAAACATAAACACATAACACATAGATTTTTAATATGAAAACCTTGTTAAGGGAAAAACCACTGGGACTGATACCCAATATTTTCACTCTTCTAAAGTGAGCTCGGTTAAGAGCCAACCCTATTAAAGGTTACAAACACACTGTTAGGTGTGACCTTGTTAGAGGATTTAAAAGATAGTTTGTCACTTAGTATCTGGCATCTAATGCTACCATCCTTGATCAAACACTCACTTGGCCTATCAATAGGTATCGGGCATATCCAATGCTACTTTCTATGATCAAACTTTTTGATACTCCTTTGGATGTATCTCAATTATAAAATATTTTAAGTCCTGCTCGGTTAAAAGACTTGATGCTTCAATGGTTAAACTAAAATAGTAAAGTGATATGTTCACACATACAACTTGAATTGCAGATTTTTAGATCTATTGTAAGTACATTACCTCTCTGATCATTATAATCAATTTAATACCTTTGATCCACACTATTCTTCTCTATGATGTTGTTTCACTGTTTGTCAGTGTCTGCAGAATCTAGCTCTTTCCTCAACTTGTTGATCAGGTCTGAATGAAGACTTTCTTCTTCTTCAGAATCTCTTCAGCATCTATTTTCTTGTCACTCCCCTTCACCCCTTTGTAATAAATTAGGTGTTGGAGATTTGATTCTGAATAGTTGATTGATTGTATTTTTGTCATTGATGACAACATATAATACACAGCAGCACTTCTGTATGTAATTATCCATATGATGACATGAAGACTTGCATGGATAGATACATGTTTTTGACATGTTTATTATACTATGTTCATACACATAGACCCAGATAATATGTTTCAGTAAAGATATGTAATTCTGTTATTGACGGTTACAGTTCTGGAGGAATAATGGTTTAAGGCCGACGTATGTAACATGTTTATTGAGTTGCACATATCTTCAGAATATGTTTTTGTATATTCATGATGAGTTATGAGTTGTTGATATTAATCTAAAGGTGCCAAACATATTTCAAGAAGATTGCAAAGTTATGATTAAATTGGTGAAGCCGACCTAGTGAAGCGACTCATCTATTCAGTTTATACTTGTGCAGTTGTAATTATGCTTGGGCGCTTAGTAGAGCTGACAAGGATGTTAAGAAGAGTTGTCTTATAGGTCCCATGATCTCATACTTGGAGCATATACTTATAGAAGGTCACTTGTGATAACAAGAGTTGTGAAAGCCAGAGATAAGAAAAGCAGAGCAAAGTGTTAAAGTAGCAGAGCTATATTTATCATATGTTGATAATATAGATATTGAAGTTGAAGCTTTCAGAATATAGATAAGATTGTTTTAGTGATTTACAAGAGGTTAAAGCATTATCACACAAAAGGAACTGATCAGACAAGCAGTGACACAAACAATAGTTTACCTTGTTGATACAGTGTGTATCAAATAACCAGAAGGTTGTAGCCTTCACCACTTGGACAGTGAATCCTTGGACAGTGATTCCAACACCCCTAATAGGGTTATTGTAAAAGACTCCTAACAGGGTCAGACCCTTAACTAGGTCACTATACTACTGCATTGTAATGAACAACTCCTAACAGGGTTGTATGATCTTTTAACAGGGATTACTACAAACAATATATTTCTTTGTGGGTACTAATTCCCACCAGGGTTTTTACCATTTGGTTTTCCCGTAACCAAATTGATGTGTTGTGTAATGTGTTATCTGAATGTGTATTTACTTTGTATCAATCTAGATTAATAAATATAAGAAAAAGATAAATTTGTTGATAACTGATTCACCCCCCCCCTCTCAGTTATCCCTGAAGTATTCTAACATTAGGTTGTCTCTTTATAGATCTGATTTCACTGTTTTTTATCTTTCTTGATCTTGGCATGATCCACAATTATTGCCACTTAGATTTAAATCAAAACTCTAGTTTTATCTCGTAGAGATCTTCTTTCCAACTGGACAAAGCAACTTTAAATCCTTTACTTATCTCTGGCTTTATCTTGTCTATTAAAACAATGATAAGTATCAATTAATTCTATTTTTATCTCTTGACAACTAAGCATTTTATTGTTTTTGAACTCTCTGCTCTATCGGTCAATACTTCAGTTAGTCATCGGTGGTAATTGATTGTTCTATTGGTGTGACTTTAGTTGTCTTCAGGATCTCCATCTGTTGGGCAACACTGTAATTTTGTCCATCGAGTTATAGTGTTCTTTTCTCATCAGGCAAAACTATGAATTTTCTTATCGGTAATGTTGTGCATTTGCTCGTCAGGTAACACTATGACTTTTCACTTTTACTTTGTCTGTCAGTGTGAACTCCATCGGTGTATATAATCACTTTGTGAATATTTGACTTATATGCATTATTGATAGCATAGCCTTTGATTCATTGGTTCTTTGAAGTCTTCAGTAGTATTTCCATGACCATACAGATTATATCAAGTTGACATCAATGACAATACAATATATTAACTAATTTAATGCCTTGCATGATCATCAACTTAACATCTTTAAACATTCAATCAGTTATAGTTCATCAAATTGCATATACTCAGGTCAATAAGTATTTTTGACTGCATTCTAACAAGTGTAAAAAATATAATAAATCCTTTGAGAAGGTGGATTTAACAATCCTTTTGTAAATCTCTTAACTGAGAGCACACTAAACAGTGTTTCTAAAGCTCTTAATAGAGTAGACCTTAACCAGTCTAAACATGTTACTCCTAATAGGGTAAGATCATCAGAAGTGATCAAAATTGTAAGCCTTAACCGACCCCTTCCATTCTTCATATAATGAAGTTTTGTAGGAAATTTCATCCCCACCGCAATTTTTACCTTCTAACAGGGGTTTTTTGCATTACCAAATCTTGTGTCATGTGTCATTACATTTCATGAATGTTTCTATGAATGTTTGCATGCAAAATTAAGTTTATGATTTGATATAACATACACAAAGATAGAATAGCACATATGGTTGGTAATACAATGAATTGATTACTAAAGGATTAAGGTTAATTGATAAAAAGTTTAAAGGGTATTGATTTACCCCTCCCCTCTCAGTACACACCATTCTATTATTCCAATAATCTTAGTGCAATACCTTCACTAATACATTTGATAGCTATTTTCTACCTTTAATTTCAACCAAGGCCTTTTTTGGCTTGTTAGATTTTTTTTTTGGTTTATGACCCTGATTTTGTCAAAATTTTGACGATACTTAGTTTGTTGAAAGTTCGATGAATACGGGATATAAATAAAAAAAAATTGAAAAGTGAAACTCATTTTTTAGTTCACTCACGGGCGGGAGGAGGGAATTTCTAAGAATCCAATGAAACCTATAGGTTAGGGCTAGCCCAAAACTAAAAATTCTACATATTCTGATTAAAGAGTAGATTGAAGATTTTTGCTGGCCCAAAACTACACATTCTGCATATTGTTTGTTATTTTGATTGAATAATCAATGAGTAAAATTGATGTTCTTATTCAATGTTCTTGACTGCTCTCTGTGTCAGTCACGTTTTATTGTTTCCAAGACATATTTATATTGGAATTTGGAGTGGATGGGCTCGAAAACCTATTATAGGTTGTGGTGTGATGTGTTATCTTTGTTGTAAACTTGATTAGAACATTTGTCGTGTGTTTGTAGAGGAAGAATGATTAATTTCTCTAAAAACAGTCATAAACCCTCACTAACAGGGGCTTCATGAATGGTTGACTGATATCTTTGTGAGGCCTCACCCTGACCCATCACAGCTTTACTACTCGATCACACTTCGATACCTTATGTTTTGATACATTGATACACTTTTTGATTATCTTGATAGAGACTCGAAATATTATGTTATGATGATGATTATATTGTGTGGATTACATTTTGATATGGATTATACCTAGAACATGTGGTTGATTTTGATTATATATGTTTAGATAAGTGAATTGATGAGAAGATCGAATCATGATTAGACCTGACTATTTCATGGATGTTATGTCATGGTGATTAAGGAATTTTTATGTGTTAAACATTCTTTATGAAAATTTCAATTAGGGACTTAATTCTTCTTATTGATTAATGTTGCTAATTATGAATTTGAAATATATATTACATGTGATTTTATCATCTTGGACTACTGATGCTCAAATTTTAGTGTGCAGGAAAGGGAACCATGGAAATTATTTAGAGATTCAGGGCTAAACACATGTGAATTGAGTAAGCCAAGGTTTAATCCAACAAGGGGTTGAAACCTCATTGTAATGTGATCTTTATTGTAAACGTAATCTGAATGTGTGTTAATAGTTTAAAATTTATGTTGTTGTTGTTGGACATGTCATTGTGAATGTGATGTGTATTTTGTTTGCTGTCACTTGACACTTGTGTTGTCCATGTGGAAGGTGACATTTCAATTAGGGCTTGGGAAAGAATCACCTAACCTTATATGATATTATATTAATCCCACTTGCATATAGATGTCTTGTAGGGATTACATCATGTTGGAACTCGAATTTGAACTTTAGGGATACCTTAGAGGGGCTAAAAGTGACCTTAGAGTGTATTTTTGACCAAAATTGGTTAACCCTTAGGGAGTACCTTGGGTTAGGGCTAGTTTTTACCTATGGGAGGAATCTAGGTCACCATTATGACTCTCCAAAATGCCTACTTTTCAAAAGTGGCGAAAATGGAGATAGCCACATGCATCTAACTTATCCCGCACTCCTTACTAAACTCACAATTAAGAGGGGAGACAAAAGACTAGATGTCATATCTCATTAATTGCTAGGTCATGAGAACACTTTTGGGAGTCTTTTTGTGAGGCCTCACCCTGAACCCCATCGTGGTTTTTCAGTTTTCTACTTATGATAGATATAGCATATGATACTTTTTTTTTGAAGCACTATAGACATTATGGACTATATGCTTTATGCCATGGATTTGATTATTTTGGATGTAAGGACACTTGATGCTTTATGATGCACCTTATGGACTATATTATGTTTTCTATTATGGACATTATTTTGAGACTATTGATTTGGAAACTCATTATGATTATGATATGGTTATTGATGAGATTTGGATTTATTTGATATAGATGTTGAATTTTAATTTATTGCAATGTGAATTTTACCTTATGATAAATGCTTAAAATGAGAATTATGTAATCTTGTGATCTTTAGTAATAACTTAGTATATTGATGATGTCCTTATATTCTAAATAATGCTTAGTCTTTATGATGTATATTTATTTTCTCAGACTACTAATATTTGAATTGAGTGTGCAAGTAAGAAACCATGGTATTTTATCTGGGAAACCAAAACAAAAGGAAATGTGAACTCGATTTGAGCCAAGGTTGCGTCTAATAAAACACAAGACCTCGTTGTTTCGTAATTTCATTCGTAAATGTATTTGGATGATTGTGGTAGTGTAATCTTTTAATGTATTTCTAAATTCCTTGTGAACTTTGCCCAAGTGGATATGACATGGCCTAGTGATGTGTAAATTTTGTGTGTGTCATTTGACACTTGTGTTTTGTACTTAAGGCCATGACATGTCAACTTGGGAATGGTTGTCCACCTACCTAGATTAGTACATTG
>MU228082.1:1262564-1287266 GCA_018584345.1 Thuja plicata
TACATTTAGTGAATAAACTAGTGAAACAAATTAATTGATATATCGATACACACATAGATTGAACTCAACATGTCATTGGGGTATATGTGGTTTATCTTAAGAAGGAATTGTGGTGTGATGCCATGGATACATGATATTTGAGTAGCACATTGATTGTCTCAAAATATGATTGATGGTTGTTTAGATTGAATACCAAACTAAATGATAAAATTCTGAAACCAAATAGCCTCAGTTGTGGTACTTGGCTTCAATAGAAGATGGACCAATAACAAATTGCTTCTTGCTCTCTAACAAACAAGTCTTGAACCAAGTGAGAATCTATAAGTTGAAGTCATGAACTTATAGCTTCTCACTTGGTTCAAGACTTGTTTGTTAGAGAGCAAGAAGAAAAATTTTATTGGTCCATCTTCTATTGAAGCCGACTACCAAAACTGAGGCTATTTGGTTTCAAAATTTGTTTTTAAAATTCAATTGTCATCAAAATTTCAACATTCATTGGTCGAAATAGAAAGAGAATGGTCAAAATGTTTCGGCCATTATGTATTGAAAGCTTGTGTCATGGGTTTGGCATCCTGGTCAAAATAGAAAGAGTTTGGTCAAAATATTTTGACCATTCTGTGTCAAAACTTTTCAAACATTTCGACTAGATTTGGTCAAAACATTTCGACCAAACAGGGTCAAAAATTTTCAAACATTTTGACTAAATTTGGTTGAAACTTTTTGAACATTTCAATGAATAATATGGGAATTTGAATATGCTAATTTTAACCAATTTTGTGTACAAATTTTGACGTTAACAAGAATGTGTCGATCTTTCAATGATAAAAATACTGACAAAGCAATTTGTGGGTCTTTCAACCAATCTACGTAGATAATTTGGCCATTTTTTGTCAAAAATAGGGGCCAATTTTACTAGTGCTTGATCATTAGATTTTGAGCACTTTTGCATTGAGACTTTACTCCTGCCGCTCAATTTCCTAGGAATTGCTCGATCTTTATCTTTATCTCTGACTTAGCCCTAACTCTACCTTGACTCATCCTTAACCTTAGGTGTATAAAATCCTTCATGTCTCCAAGTCGCTAGATCAACTCTGCATCAATGACATGCACTAAATCTATGAAACTTAAGAGCATATTCCTTTTTATTTAGAGATTAAGAGATAACCATAAGATTTAAACTTGATCAATGGCACATACTTCATCCTGAAAAACTTTGAACTGAACTTGAATTAACTTCCTTGACTTGGGTTTATTCAGAGATTCAGTGACTGAAGAAAACTCAAAGTCGCAGGATGATCTTGCTAACCCCATCTTAATCATGAGGTCATGCGTAAACCATAGGATCTAATTTGCATCAATAGTGGCATTTAATCTCATAAGAAATGAATTAACCTTGATCTCATTCAGTGGTCATGCAACTGAAGAAAAGAACCAGCCAGACCTAAACCTTGAGTTTATCTGGAGATCACAAGATAGACTGAGTCGTGAAGTTGCTGAATAAAAACTTAACCATGATCTGGTGCCATCCACATGATTCGATCCTGAACATAACTAGAGCTACAGTCTGCGCTTGATCTCACAAACTTAGAATCATATTCCTTTTCCTTTCAATATCACGAGACAAAGGTCATGCTGAGTCGTTGAATGAGATGGAGTATTCTCTCTGGGTTGTGAGATTAAGAGATAGCCAAGGAAATGTTAATACACACATGACTAATAAATCACTGAAATCACTTGGAAAAGTAACTCAAAAATAGAAGAGGCCACAAATGAGCTAGGTTTTAAACATGAATCTCAAAGGGTTTCTTTCACTTAGGTCTTTAAACATGAACAAGGGTAAACCTAGACCTAGCAAAAATGCAGAGAGCAAGATCAAGTCAAGGAAAAAATTTAGAAAGAAAGAAGTTGGGCTCTACCCTTGTGGGAGCCTCATTTTCTCCACTTGCAACCAAATTGCATAGGATAGAAAATTTGAGTAACACAAACATCAAACCCCCCCATAGTAGTTTATAATATAGTACAACTACAATCAAGCATAAAATGTGTAGGATCTCAAGCATGCATCAGATCACACTTTATTTTAGTGCATTTTCAAACAAGAAAAGCTACATAAATAGAAGAAATATGAAGAAAAACTAAAAATAAGTCATCCCATGCACAGAAAATGATCCCAAGACCTTAAACATCCAAGATATCCACCATATTGCAAAAACACAAAAATATGAATAAAAAATACCTAGAGCAGAATCTAAATGTGAGACCTATGAAATAATATATATAATTGAACCATCTTTCCAATGCCATGTGAAAATTGAAAAATGGGGTTGAGATGAGCAAGATATGGCTCCTAGAGTGCAAAAAAGAACCATGACTTTGACTGGAAAAAACCTACAAGATGGAAAAATCCAAAAATTTAATCTCCAATTTGGATAGAGATTGGAAAATATTTCCATGATATAAGATAGGTCAAAATCTGATATCGTATGCACAAGATATGAGAAAAAAACCACAGGGTGCTCATTATGAAAAAAAAGACAAGTTGTATGATGGGTTGGTGGCTGTCAAATTTAACCCAAATCTCAAATCTGCAACTGCTGACATCAGTGGCATGGAAACTGAGGTGGCATAAAAACCAAGGCATTTTTTCCTTGAAAAGCATTCCAAGGTCGTGCATGCAAAAAAGAGGGCTTTGATTTCAACTATGTCCAAATTGGGTGTGTCTTATATGAAAATGGGGGTTTTGGGCATTTCTGATGCGATCATGAGGTCGGTTTGTGTCCACAATTCTCCAAAAAATATCTTCACCCCAAATCCACTCAACTTTTCATAGAAAACCTCTCAAAAAACTAAATATGAAGGGCAAGACCAAAAAAATCTCATGAAGAGAATAGGGGCATGAAAGGGTGGAGCTCTGATACCATATTGGAGTTGATGAAAATTGTCAACCCATAGCTACCAAGAATCACATACATGCAAACACCTATCACGGAATGAGAAAAGAAAAAGCTATGGAGGCCAGAAACAACAGATCTATGGAAGAGGAAACATCCTTAATTGATTCAATAATAATGGAATATAATTACAAAAAAGTGATAATTACAAAGTGATCAATCCTAATAAAGGAGATCAAAACCCTAAGAATGGTGGAGAAACCTAGGTTGCATGAATAATTAATAAAATAATTAATTATTGTATGCCTAAATTTTAGGTTAAGTAAACTAGAGATAAAAGGGTGACTTAATAAATAAATCAATAATGATTTAATTAATTAGTGAAAATGTGACTTAATAATTAAATCGATAATGATTTAATTAATAAGTGAAAATACCTTTTTACTCTAACAATACTTGGCTAGAACAAGCTCGGTAGGTGGTGAAAGTTCTAATAAGTTCTTGTTTAGCTTCCTCCTCGGTGTTTTCTTTAGTTAAGGTATCAGTAATCTCAGGTTGAACATATAAAAATGTTTGGTAGTCCTCAGGTTCCTTCTTATTGTTTTCATCATTTTTCTCTGCAAATTCATCAACCCTTACATTTGCACTTTCTACAAATTTTTTTAGTAGACTTGTTCAAACATTTGTAATCTTTTCTCTTTGTAGAATATCCTAAGAATATTCCTTCATCTCCTTTAGAATCAAAAGTTTCATCTCTATCATCTTTTAGAATGTAACATCTACTTCCAAATACTTTGAAATAACTTACATTTGATTTATGATCATACCAAATCTCATATGGAGTCTTGTTTGTACCTTTCTTCAATTATACTTGGTTTAGTGTATAAGTTGCAATAATAACTACCTCTCTCCAAAATGTTTGAGAAATACCCTTCTCAAACATCAATGTTCTTGCACAATCAACAATGGATTTGTTTCTTCTTTCTTCTATACCATTTTGTTGTGGTGTCCTGGTTGCAGACATTTGTCTATTTATTCCATGTTCATTTCAGAAAAGTGTGAACTCATCATATATAAACTCACCTCCTCTATCAGATCTCAGACACTTCAATTGTCTTCTTTTCTCCTTTTCAACTCTTTCCTTATACCACTTAAACATTTGAAAAGCATCAGATTTTTCTTTCAAAAACATGACAAACATTATTCTTGAATAATCATCAACAAATAAATTGAAATATCTATCACCATAATAAATTTGTGTTCTCATCGGTCCACATAAGTCATTGTGAACTAATTCCAAAATTCTTTGAGTAGTGTAAGACTTACTTTTAAAACTTGGCATTTTCATCTTACAACTTGACATCCTTTGCACATGACATTTTTAGGTTTATCCAATCTCGATAGACCTCTAACTCTATTATTTTCTCACCTTAATTAAAGTGTCAAAATTCACATGAAAATCTCTTGTGACATAACCATACATCCTCAATTTTATCAAATAGACAAATCTTTGTAGAAGTATCAAGGTAGGATAAGTTACCTTTAGAATTTTCTCTAGTGGCAATCAGACCTCCATTCTAATCAAATACTTTTACCTTTCCATTCTGAAATTCTAGTTGGTGTCCTATATTGTTTAGTTGTGCCACACTCAACAGATTATACTTTAGTCCTTCAACCCAATAGACAACGTCACATTTTTTATTCTCTAGTAGAATTAAGAACCTTTACCTTTCACAGGATATGAAGCATCATTACCAAATCTAACATACCCTCCATCATTTTCTTCCATAGTAATGAACTTAAGTGTGTCACCATTCATATAGTGTGAACAACCATTATCTATAATCTAGGTATCATTCTTTCTTACATGTGAGATTAAAGATTTTTCTTCTTCATACATTTCTTCATCAGAATCTTCCTTGATAGAAACATACACAACCTCTTCACTGTCATAATCATCTATATCATCATAAACTAGTCCTTCATTATTAATGTGGCATGAATTCTTACCTTTTTTCTTGAAATATCAAAATCTCCTAAAAAATTTCTCTTTTTTTATTATCTCGGTTGTCTTTCTTCTCATCATTGTCATTGCCCGGACATATAGCTACAATGTGAAAAATCTTGTTACAGTTAAAGCATTTTGAAGGTATCTTACCTCGATACTTTCCTTTTCCTCTATGTAGTCTTGTAACTAGTAGAGCTTAAAAATCTTCTAGGTTTCTTTCACCTTCGGCATACATGTCTTCTATCTCACTTTTGCAATTGTAAAACCTCTCACTCGCACTACTTGCATAACCATCACTAGATCTAGACTCTCTAGAGATTCCAATTTTCAAATATGAATTGAATTTAGACTCAATCCTAGTAGTGGCAGGTAAACTATTGTCAAAATCATTTATCTCAAAAGCAATCAACTTACCAATTGTAGCATCCAGTGAAACATGCATCTAAGGAATAGGTCTCATTTCTTGTATTGCTAATAATTAGATGGCATATATAGGCAACAATGTCCTCAACAGTTTTCTTGCTACATATCCTTCTTATATATGTCCTCCAGCACCTCTGATATAATTCACAATTTCCTTCAATCTTGTACTATACTGTGCAACAGTTTCACCTTCTTTCATTCTCATAGAATCAAATTTTCCTCAGAAACTTTCATATTTTGTCTTCTAAACATGCTGATCTCCACCATATACCAATGCAATCTTATCCCACATCTATTTTGTTGTATCAAATCATTTAAGGTCATTGAACTCCAGATCAGTGAGAGAAGAGGATATCTCAATCCTACTTTTCCATGTAGAGAAGTTATCCCTATTCAACTTTGGTGCCTCCCTCTTACACATCTTCAAATCTTTTACTCAATTGTTTTAAACTTATCTCTTTAGAATACTCATCTCTGATACCAATTTTTGGTTTAATAAGAGGGGGGGTGAACCAGAAAATAGTGATTCTATAAACCTTAAGACTTAAACTTTGATTCAACTTGGTAATTCAAACTTCAATATCAACCGAATCAACATTAACTTCACTATATTAATCAATAACTTAAGTAATCAACATATTTCAAGAACAATAAACATTCAACACATATGACACCAATATTTAACAAGGAAAACCAATTTGGGAAAACCTCCACGGGGATTGTCACCCACAAATAAAAATACTCTTCTGAAGTACGCTCGGTTAAGAGCCAATCCTGTTAAAGATTACTATGCACATTGTCAAATGTGATCCTGTTAGGGGATTTGCCTCAAATCTGTTAGGATCTTCACCCTATTAGGAGTGGTCTAGTTAAAGGGCGTTCAACACTCTTTAGAATGTCTCCTTTCACAATAATTTACAATAATATTGTTAAGTCCACTCGGATAAGAAATTTCTCTGCTATAAATTTTAATAAGAAATAGTATAGAATTTGATCTATAATACGACAACTACCTCTTTCTTGATTAGATCCCTTATGCGCTCTTTGACTATCGACCTCAACACTTCATCAGTCTCTTCTCTAGACTTAGATTTCACCTTTTCTTCTTCACTGCTTTACTCGGTAGCACAACCACATTTCAACTCGCTAGCCTCTCTATCATTCAAATTCATCCTTTATATACACTCAATTTTACCTCTTAATCTCCTTGATTAGGTTTTCCTTCATTTACTCTCAACCGTCAGATCAAATTTATGAACTAATTAAATAAATTTTACACTCGATGAACCGCGTTAGCATCACCTCATAACTTAAAATTTTCTTGGAAGTGGTACCATCACTTTTTCCGCTTAATCTTTACCATAGATCATCACCTTGAATTTTCTTGATCATAGATCTTTGTAACTAACTCTTCTTTTTCCTTGGAATCTTCTAAATCATTGTGGCTCTTCATTAAATGTCATTCTGATCCTTGTTACATGCTCAGTAACTTAACATCATGTACTCAGTGTCTTAGCTTTCTCTCGGTGTCTTGGTGTCTCAGTGTCTCTTGTCGACAAACACTTACCTTTACCGATAAACTTCATCCTATTCGGTAGCTTAACTGTTTCCTTTATCGACTTGAACAATCTGCTTTAATAACTTGATAACATCAAATTTAAAGTAGAAACAAATTATACCAATATGATCTTATCATTTTCTGATCTGTATTAACTGCCCAATTAAATCATATTCCAAAAGCTATGGCAACTCAATATGAACCAAAAATCAATTGCTTGACATCAATGACAAAATAACAACCAATCTAATCCTTTCTACAATGTTATATACCTCTGATCTTGGTCTTCATCATCATCACCATCAGTTGAGTAGCATGTGGGATAAGGTTTAAACATATTAACTAAATGTAAATTTATTTAATAAAGGTGAGAGATAAAGATGAAGGTTAAACTTTAATTAAATAATTATAAATATATTTAATTAAGGTTGAGGGGTAAAGATAAAGGATAAACTAAACAAATGATAATTTTTTATTTAATTGTTAAATTCAAGTGTGGTCAGATATTGATGAATATAGGTGTCTACAACAACATCAACACATACATTGATACTCATTTATAGGTATGAAATCTTCATACTTATGTAATTGTATGAGTGTTTGTATAGTGATTGTGTTTTTCTATAATAATAAGAAATAGATGATATCATCATGAAGAAGATCAAATACTCATGCACTCAGTCTAAATACTTATTCATACATAGCTTTTAGAGAGTATACATAGTAACTAATGATAACATAAAAATTCTTCTAGTTTTCCTTCAAAAACCATACATACTATGTAACTCATAAAATAGAAAAAAAGTCATATTCAAATTTGTTTTAGTAAAAAAAAAATCTCTATCTAAGGATAATATTGATGATAAATCTCATTCATACATGTGGCATATAACAACTTGTATTTTCACTCTTCAAACACCACATGACTAATGTAATGGTTAAGTTATTATATTCATTAATAGTTCAAAGTGGTAATAGAATGAAATTCTATGAAAAAAAAGAGTTTGATAGTTCATAAAAACCCAAAACTCCAAACACTAAAATGGAATTTAAGGCGAGACACAAACAACTAACCCAAATTGGCTTGGCCGAAAAGGTTCACTATGATACTTTTTGCTGACACAAGTGGTGGTGTTGATAGAAATATATATATAATTCCATTACATGGAGTGTCTAAGCTAAGAGTTTAATTAAATAAAAGTCATTTAATGACTAGTCAAATAATCAAATAAATATTTAGTTATATAATGTCCAGAAAAATGGTTACAAAAAACCTAAAGTCAGCTCATATTAAGATCACTATCCACATTCAAGAATGTCCCCATAGTCACCCGAGACAAAGCGATTCTCTTTCCTCGGAGTTGCTCATCTAAAAAGAAAAACCAATATTGGGAATAAATTTTAATAATCTAACATCCTCTCAACCTTTTCATGAAGATATTATAAAATGTTTTATGAAAAGTGGCCACTACATTGAATGAAACTATAAAATCCTAACATTTGCAAAAAAATTCTTCTACCTTTGCCAAAGTAGCAGTTTTTAAATTTTAAACTAATAATAGTGCAATTCGTGAATCGCCTAGTATTCTAAATAAGAAATTTATATACAGATAATAACTTGTTGTAAGGCTAAGAAACCAAGATATTAAGAAAAACCAAAATGGTAAGAAAACAATTCTTACAATAATAAGTCGATGGGCTTGGGATAGGGCTAAGAGTCGTAGAACTACAATGATAAGTTGAGAGGCTAAGAATCACATAATTACCATTTAAGGTTTAATTCTATTAAATAATATTTCCTTTCTCTCAAGTTAAACATAGGCTTAAATTGACCTTTGTAAAGGTAGGGCAAGAGGTCATTCTCATTTCACACTAAACATAATAAGGTTTACTAAACTAGTATAAAATGTTTTACTATGTATGACCCAAGGGTCTCTAACAAAAAGGACATACCTAAATGGTCATTTCATTATAGTCTCAAACAATTTGTCTGAACTTTTGAGAAAATACTCGAAACCTTTTAATTCTAAAATAAAAACAAAATATAACATTCATAAAGATTTTTAACATTTCCTCCTTCCAAATATTAAATCATAAAAATTAATACATGTCAATATTGTATAAGTTTAGCATTGGATTTTCCTCTATCTTAAAATCTACTATCCTCATCCTTTATTTTTTCCTCACTTTTTTGCATGATTTCCAAGATTTTCCCATGCTACTAACTATCAAGGCTATGAAACTTCTTCCATAGATTTGCATTATGTGTAGTAACTACCTTTCACTATCTTTCTCTCCTCTACCATATGGAATTGATCTCTCACTTAGTATCACAATTCTTCTTCATTAAATTCTTTATTCTGGGATATTGAAACATGGGTAGATCCTTAAATGGATATTTACATGGAATTTATGTGTACACGTGTGTATTCTATGAACATTCACAACCAAAAGTGTAATATCATTTATATAAAAAAAAAATTGAGATAATTGAGTGTAGTAACAAAAATTCATGTATACACTATTATATTTGCATACAAATTTTCTCCTAAATTAACATGATAGCTTAGATTCTTATTCATCATAGCCTTTCTATTTGAACAACTCATAACCAAGAAATAAACACATTAGTCATTAATTTGGGATGTAGATTAATTCATGTAGTATAAAAATCAAACATAGTATACAATCATCTCTAAGAAAATATTCGTATTTGAAACACTCATTATTGTAGATAGTGCATGGCCTTGTCTATGGTCATTTGTATATTTATACATTTTCTTTGATATTAGAAGATGAATGATTAGAATAGCTAGATAGTCAGTTTTTGGGAATTTTTATGTGTTTGCATGATCGATGTCATGATAGCTTGGTTATATTTTATTGTTTACTCCTTTTGGTTGGATCTTTTGAAGGTGACATATATAGTTGTATCTTCTTGATTTGGAGATCTTGGTTTCACTTCTGTTATTTCCATTTTAGTTTTGTGTTTGTGTACACTTCAATTATATTTATTTAGAAAATGGTTATCATGATTCCATGAGTGACTCGGTATCATGGTTTAGTGGGAGTTGTTGGCAGTCATGAGAATTAATGATTTTTAGATGAATGATCTTCTTTAGTGTTTGTAGATCTTTGACAGAGATCTTAGATCCTATTACTATAGAAGGGTACTTCACATTTTTAGATTCACTAATGGGAGATGGTTATCTTTAGGAGATTGTAGATGATGACATCGTGGAGTCTTTTATTGAGGTGTTGATTATGTTTTTCTTTTTTTAATTTTGCATGTTATCCTTGTTGAAAAAAATGATTTCTATTATGTCATGATATACTCTTTTTCGTGCACATTAGAGTTTTGACAAGATATACTTGTTTGATATGTTCCTTGGAGCATGTTTTCTCTTAGCAGGTAATAGTTAGTGATTGATCTCCATTATGGATTATTAGTTTGTGTAGAAAAATCAATACACACTCCTAATGGGGCAACTAATCCTGAATTAAGTAACCTTTCATCCTAAGAGAGGCTCATTTAATTATCGAACAAGGACACATGTAATTGGATGAAACTGACACTGTATGTGCAATAGATTATTTCTAGATTCTACTTTAATACATAAAACTATACTAATTCTTAAAGGAAATAATAATAGTAAAGGAATTCTAACACTAGATCTAGTCACACAATAGTGGTTGTAGGTGCGACCACATAGGCATGACTATAGGTATACAAACTAGTGAACTATCAACAATCTAACTACTAAGGAAATTATTGTTATACTAAAACTTAACTAAATCTATCATTATCTGATTCAATTGATTATAGTGAAGTGAATAAAACTAATGTCTATATAAAATAATAATCAACCAAACACATTAACACTATGTAGTAATATTTAAATTAAACTACTAATTAATCTACTCTAACCAGAGGATTACTTCACTTCAAGTGGCCCTTGCTTGAGGATTCCTAAACTCAAATAAATTCAAAACTTTAACACAACTAAGGATAACCATTTACTTGAATTAAAAGTACTAGAAATTACAATAGTAGAAATATATATTAACAAATGTAATCTAGGAAATATTTGAGAATATTTAAACCACTCCTCTTAAGACTATCCTAAATTTTATAGGAAAATCTTAGAAACAATGATCATAAGTGTTATTAAAATTTTACTAGCAATTGCACCCCAACAAGGTGCAATGGTTATGCTGATAGAAATATATACTTGTGAATTATATTGAAGGTTGGGAATAATATTTTGAGTAAAATCACACTTTTTGTCTTATTTCATACAAACATGTTCTTTCTCAAGGACATTAACCTTTCACAAAACATTTCCCAGTTCCTCTTTGTCAAAGAGCACCATGAGGCCACATTTCTGAGAGCCATTTTGGGAAACCGTTATGGTTTCCTTGTTTATATTTCAATGTTTTGAATATATGGCTTCTAGAGATTGTAAGCATAATATAATCTGACACCACACTCCATTAAAGTTTGAAGCAATGTGTCTGATGGCCTATTTTATTTATGTTTTTATACGCAACCCAAAGTGAGATAGATAGGTTTGGAAATGGAATTAAAAGACTCACTCATGAGATAATACACATGATTATTTCCTCTCCTACAACAATTTCTCTCTCAGCTATAATGAACATTATTTTTCCACCACCATGCATTCAACATTTTGAAAACATGACTCGTTGATGAAAGATTGGAGCCCTCAAAACCTGCATCGCTCTATTTCACTTACCCTGTTCCAAAACCATACCTTTCTTTTCACAACATGTTCTTCATGGAACTGAGCACATGGAATTAATTTAATGAATTACATGGGTTAATACCATCAAATATAATATTCTGCAATTTAAAATTTAAAATTTGTGTTGACTCCCTTATGCCTAATCTGAAAATTAAACTAAATTTGTAAGGATATGTTTCTTGTACCTAAGAATACTTTGAAAGTTTGTTTTCTATTAAGTTTTATAAGCTGACATAGTTCTAACAAGGCTATTAGGAAAATTTGTATTTTCCATCTAGTCAACTATGCCAATACAAAGTTTCAAATTAATGCAATCAATATTTTTAATATATCAAATATTTTTTTAACATTTACTAATTTCCTCATTTGTCATACCCTTATTATGTCAAAATTGTTTCCAACTATCAATCTATATTATTTTATAATCTATTATATTGTTTTAAATTTAAACATGATTTATTTCAATTTATCATAAATTCTTACTCATTAATAAATTTAAATACTAATAATTTTTTTATAAAAGTGGCAAATCCACTAAACAAGATTTTTTTATTAATTATATAAATTTTACAGACCTAGTTTAGGAGAGCATACTAGCATGAAAGAACCAAGAAGGAAACCTCCGGTTGTAGCTCAAATAAGAACACCTAGAAACCTAAACTTGGTTACATCAAAATGGCACATAGCCATATCCGAAAACAAAACACTATATAAAGTTCCACCAGAAGTTTACAAACAAAAAAAGACCCATCCAAAGTGGATAACCAATGACTAATGTTGTCATGAAGATAAAGAAGAAGAATCTGTAGGCCATCTAGAAGAAGATGGACCACCCAAGACAACTAATGAATCATCATCAAGGGAAGAATCAACAATCCAAAGAGGAGGGACAAGAAGAATATCATCCCCCACACATTTTTTTATAGTGAATCAAAATGGTGTGAATAGCCAGGAAGCATTCACACACCAAAAAAAACACCTCTTCCATACCAAAACATATCATATTTCCAAAATCCTCAATAAGATTATCTAAATTACCAACCTGCACTCAATTCTTCACAATAAACAAAACATCTTGGAAATATTTATTAGCCATAAAAGTATAAAGATCCATTATACCAGCAATAGGGAAAGAGCCCATATCTAACTAATGCTTCTGTAACAACATGAACTAAACATCTTCATCAAAATATTTGCTTTAAGTAACTTAAGAGCCAACTGAAAGACATAATCAATAGCCAAGACTAAATCCATAATGACTGTGAGAAGGAAAGAAGAAAATTCACCTCCACATGAGCACAAGGTAGATTAAATACTCTAGATAATTTTTCAAAGTCATAATTGCATTCCCTCGAGACCTCCCACTACCGATGGAGCAATTGAATCCTATATTCTATAATACCACATAGATAATAGAAACTGCCCCAAAAATAACAAAAACAACAAAAAATAAAGCTCGAACACAGACTTTGACACCCAAGAAAACATAGCAAAGAAACCAAATGAACTGCCTACCAGCAAAATCACATGGGTCCAACATGTGAGGATTAGAAAAGATAGAAAAAGTGGCATTGAAACTCAAACAAGGCCAAATCATCTTCACAAGAACCCAAAGGAAGGTACATGTCATTCTACAACAAAGAGGTCAAGGAGGTACATCACAATCTCAAAGTACCACTATCAATAAGATTGAAATCCAAATCTACCACCCAAAGGATCAGAGACCATAATGATAGTAACTTTAACAACTAAAAAAATGAGAATCAACAATAACCACAAAGATAAATGATAGGTTGATGGAAGTGCTCCAAGTTGTGCTCACACAAGTTACTAAGGACTTCCCTTGTCCAATATAGTTAGGATCCTAATCCCTCTTCTAGGATATAAATAGCCTCAAGACTCCAAGCCTAAGACTACCCTAACTCCACTCCAAGAGTTAGTCTTCTTATGTTTATCCTTGAAGGACAACTATCACTAGTTTTGTCTCAATGCTTCACTCTTGCTTGAAGGACTCCAAGCACAAATCCTTCATATCACTTTTACCAATGCTACAAGGGTCATGCCCACCATTTTAACACTCATTCTACATCCTTTTCACTCCAATGGAATAGGTCTTCAATCCCAATTCAATCGAGTTCCAAATTCACTCTTTATAGGACCCTATTAGGCCTAATTGACCAATTAGCCTTATCTAGAGGGTTTTTCTCAATTTCTTCCCAAAACTTACAAACAACCCAAAAAACTAACCTAGGATATAGATACCCTTTTGGAAGACCTAAAATATTTTCAAGGTCTAGGTTTCTCAAGTCATCCATACACTAGTGTCCTGAAATGTAGGGCTAATAGAGCTTTTTGGGTTCCTAAAATGCAATTGACTGATTTCTATCTAGAAATCTATCCAAATGGATTATTCAAGCTCGTATCTCTCAACTAGGGATCTATAGAACCCTAATGACTCTTAAATTACACTTGGTTTAGACCTTTCACACACACCCTTGCTTCTGCATTCAACTTTCTCTCTTCCATACACCTAACGAGACAATCATAGATCGCCTAGGGCATGGCTTCAAAAATAGAAAATCAGTTCTCCATGCCTCCTAGTTGAATATATACAGTGTAAAGAGGCTCCCCTAACATATTCATCCACCTTTTGTAGTTTCCCATGGTTGGATTCTATAGGGGAGCCATGAAACCAATATTCGCCTAAACTGGACCAGTAAACACTCTAAATCCTAAACAATTTTCTAAGTCTATCAACTCAACTCTAATCTACTTTCTCAATGAATGAAAAGATCTTGTATCTACACCTAATTCATATATCCAACCATAGATTCATCCTTTCAATCCATTAACACACCATTAACATTCAAACAAGTCAATTGTACTGTAAAACCAGAACACTTTGCCTTCATTCACTTCAAAAACTTGCATACAATATCCTCTACCTCAGGAAATGAGCCACAAAGTATCTTAAGATGCTTCTCCCATGTTTTTATGCCTTCAGCATTGATTTCCCACTCCTATAATGAAGGGAATCCAAAGTTGTCAAGTTGCGTGCAACATTTGAAAAAATTGTAAATGTTGTCATGACAACTTTCGAGCATCTTTTGCATTTATGATGCCAACTAACTTTTAGGACCTCTAACCCATATAACTCGATGAATTAACATAATTAAGGCATTTTTATGCACTTTTCACACTTTTCTTAGGTCTAGGACACATTTAGACCACATTTCCCATTTTAGGCCTATCCTAAGGACTAATAACTTGAAAACAACCTAACCTAGACTAGATTGGATTTAGCACTAACTACTAATCAATCTAGTCACACACACAACAAGACCTTATAAGGTCAAAGAAAAAACATGCTGACTTGGATAGAGTCAGTTACAAGCCAAAATTGACTAAGGCTTTAGGGATAGCCTAGGTGCTCCTGCACCATCCTCCCCAAATGAAAGGACTTCAATCCATCCTTGGATTGAGTAAGTTGGGATCAATGCCCAAATTTTTGAACTCTAACTCCTTTATCCAAGTTAAATCTACATCCATTTGTCCATGCCACTTCACCAAGTGTTCTTTGTATTCCTTCTTTCTTGTCTTCTTGTAGACTCTAGAATCCAGCATGTGTTCTACCTTCTTGATTGGTGCAGATGGAAAATTGAGTTCCTCCACCTCCTGTATGACTTCAGTCAAACTCTAATCTAGATCTAGGATTGGGCCTTTGTACAAGATTAATTTTTCTCCATTAAACACCAGAGATAAACCCATATCCTCTGGAAGTTCCACCTTGTATGAATTTGTGTCATATTTGGCCAATATAGTATGTTGGAACTCCAAAAGTCTAGGTACATTTTTGAGTGAGTATACTGAAAATTTCTCTGAGTGTAAGTTGTTGCCTTAAAAATCTTGTGGAAAAGGGCTATTTTGGATACTTGTAAAAAGTGACTTGATGTTTTGCAATAAACCCTAGGCATTCTTGTGTAGAGAGGAGGCATTCCAAATTTCAAACATTACACTTACCAAGTGTATTTCCACAAAATCAAACGAGCTGAGACTTGAAGTCAAATTACAAGTTGACAAGTGGAATAGAGAACAAAGTCTTAAACATTAAAAATCATTAAAATCCATTGCAAATGATGCACAATGAAATAAGGAAGGGGATGCATAGGATACATGGAGAACATTATAAAAAGAAATTAACAATTGCAAATTGAAGATTCCACACAGGAGTATTCTTTTTAAAAGGAAATGCAAACAGAAAAGGGAGTTAAAGCATTTAAATACAAATACATTTGTAGATGTGATTGCAAACCCCACATGTAGCAAGATGAAGGAGATTTTTAAAAAAAAACACTCCAATGTAAATGCAAATTGTCAGGTGTAAGATAGTAGGGGTCTAAGAAGGAAAATAGCGCATCAGTTTGTGGAAGAAAATATTAAAAACATTTTAGACAAGTTGCCCAATGTCTTGTCAAACTAGTGCACAACTAGTAACATTTTTTTTCGTTTCTCAAAAAAATACAAACTGGGTCAGGCTGAATATTTAATATATTTGAGACGACCATGTATGCACTCTACAAAAAACATTTTAGAGAAACCTAGTTTGAATATCAAAATTTATGGTCCTCTGAGTCTTGGCAAAAATGAAAAAAATAAATAGTGCTTCTAGACTTTTATCCCACATTGGCAGTGGTGGGGTTTTTGAAGTCTTTTTATATGAAAACACTTCATAATAAAATAAGTAAGAAATAAAGAGGCTCCTTGGAGGGCACCTTGGCTGGAGGATTGAAGGAAGTTGTGGGCCCCATTATTTTGAGCTCAGAATAAGTTAAGCTTATTCAAATACTTAGAGACTAAAGTAGTCTCCAAGTCTCCAGATCTAATCATGGTTAACAAAATCTTTCAGAGACATAAAGACTAAAGTAGTCTCCAAGTCTCCAGATCTAATCATGGTTAAAAAATTCTTTCAGAGACTTAGAGACTAAAGTAGTCTCCAAGTCTCCATATCTAATCATGGTTAAGAAAATCTTTTAGAGATTTAGAGACTAAAGTAGTTTCCAAGTCTCCAGATCTAACCAAGGTTAGTGGATTGATTCAGAGACTTAGAGACTACACTATGCAAGTTAACTGCGGTTAAGGCATGGTCAAGGCATGATTAAGTTAAAGTTTCTCAGAGATCTAGAGACTAAAGGTAATCTCCAAGTCTCAAAACAAACCGAGTGTTAACAAAATCTTTTAGAGACTTAGAGACTAAAGTAGTCTCCAAGTCTCCAGATCTAATCATGGTTAAGAAGGTCTTTTAGAGACTTGGAGATGCACTAGCAAGGTCAACTCAAGGTCAAGGTGTGGTCAAGTTAAGTATGTTCAGAGACTTAGAGACTAAAGGTAATCTCCAAGTCTCAGAAGGAAACCATTGTTAACAAAATCTCTCAGAGACTTAGAGACTAAGTAGTCTCCAAGGTGAACCGGGGTTAAGGAGGAGTTCAAATCCAGTTAGGAACAGCCAGTCAAAGCATGACATGTGTCAAAATATGGTGAATTATGTACAAGGAATGCATAAGAGGAGAATTTTCAAAGGCAAATAGAGGAAAATGCACATGAATTCAAAAGTTAAAAGAATTAAAAAGTCATATTCTATGTGCAAATATTAAAAGAAAATAAATTCATATTTGTACAAAGAATGAGGAAATTGAAAAAATTAAAGTAATGTGCAAGTTTAATATAGTCTCGCATTATAGTTTTGAGAAATATTTATTTGAAAAGCTGAAAGAGGAGCATTCACAGAGGAATTTTTTCACAGAGGCTAAAATCTAATTTTTTAGAAAGTTGGATTGGAATAAAAATTTGTTAGAGAAGCAGGTGCTAAAGGAAGATAAAATTTTCACGAGGAAGTAAATATTTTCTTGGGGAGAGACAGGTGTCGCTGAATGAGATGGTTTTCTCCATTTTCTCCTATATCTAGTTTTTTCTCCATTGTTGCAAGGATGTTGAATTTTACACTGCTGGGCAGTATTCTAGCTTTTGAGTCTTATTATATGAGTACTTTCACTTAAAATGTACATAATCAGATGAATATTCAATAAAGAACAAATGGAATTGCTATGCTATATTCATCGATATCTATGTATGTATGGTTTTAATTATTGTGTGTTAGTTGGTAAGGCATTTTAAAGCACCAGTTATAAAGTAGTTGTGAGTTTGTCTTTGAGTTTCTTTCAAGGAGAGAGTAATTCTTAGAGGCAAAATCTGAGAGTTCAATATTTGCATACAAATTTGATGTCTGGGTATTGGATTGAGAAGAGTGATTTGAAAGGCACTTCACTTGGTTTCTGTGTGTTTGGAGTTGGAGGTTTTTCTGGAGTTGTGTATTCATTTGACTCTGTCACCCAATAGATAAGGCAGTGGTCCTTCCTTGTCTTGCAGTTTTCATCATCAATCGTTTAAAATCAAATTATTCTCCATTTCCTGTTTAAAATCATGAATTTTTAGAATCTGTATTGAATAATACATACATTGTTGGTGATAAATTGAAGAATTGAATCTTATAGGTTAGCCTACCTGAGTTTCAAACTCGAAGAGAAGAAGGGTGAACATCCTTGTCACATTTGCCATTTTTCTACAATGTTGTTTACTTTTGTTAAAATTATGGATTGGCTTTCTAAGCTCTGCATCAGTTGCAGCAAAAGAGATTAGTAAATAATTGTGAGAACCCCTAATCCACTGTAGGATTTCATTATGAAATAGTGAGTCTAAAGAGATGCACCCACCCAAGTCTGTGGAGCTTGAAGTGTAGAAGGATTATATCCTTGTTAGTTAGCCTTTTCCCTATATGAATCTAAAATTGGGAATCTGAGAGTCAAGCTTGAATATATATATATTGATTCAACAAGAAAAAGTGCTAACAAAATGGAAACTCTACTGGGGATAAAGATTACATATTCTTGTAAAAAATTTAGAAAATCCCTGGTTTTATTTTTAAAAGTTAAATCAAATTTCAGTTGAGTTTTCCCATCTGAGTCGCACTAACAAAATGGTGACTCTACTGGGGAGAATTGGATGTTTGTAAAGTTTGTAATGACTAACTATTTATTGTCCATTTCTAGACTAGTTTGTGAATTTTAATCCCATACTTGTTGTGGGTGGCAACTCTGTTTGAACTTGGAGAATCCTGGTTGTTTTGTGCCAGTGAAAATTTTTGATTATCAGTTGTTATTTGAAGTTTAAGATCAGCAAGTTTAAGATGTTTGTTTCCTTTCTTGGCTAAATCGATATCTGAATCTGATTTTAAGAAAATGAGTGAGAAAAGGAATCTAAAATTTGTTTCATATCTCTGAGAGAGAATATCCTGGAAAGTGTTTTATATTTGCAATAAATAAAAAATATTATTCAACTTTGCTGGTTAGAATGAGTTTCCAGAATTAAAAGTGATTTCCAAATAGCTCTTGTTTTTTGATATTTGTCCTCTGCAAGGAGGTGGTGAATCGACAAAAAAGAACCTGATGGAGCTACAAAAGAAGCTCTAGATTTACCATGTTTCCCATCAAGAAGTAAAAAGAACAACAACTGCAGTTCTTGTCTAGGTAATCCTCTATTTTTTATGAGAAAGAGAAGTCCCTCAATAGGTGATTAAGTCACTAAGAAAAGGGGAAAAATAGTTTTGAAGTGTGTCATGCTTCTTGGTTGAAGTTTCACTTTTCAAAATGAGAAGTATGTTGTGGTTTCATGAAGTTAATCATTGCATAAAGTCATAGAAATTTTTGTGATAGAAAATGATGTGTTGTTAAATAAGTGGTAAAAATGGAAATTCCAGCCTTCATGGATCAAGATGTGTTTTCTAGAACTAAATTTTATGAGAAAGATCTTCAAAATGTTAATAGAAAAAAGGATATTTCATTGATAAATCAAAGAATCCAACAGAAATGCATGTTGATTTTAAGATATAAGATGGGAGAGAGAAAATAAGAATCAGCACTTTTGTTTTATAAGAAGTTTTGTGAAGATTATAATAAGCTTCCAGTGGGTGTTGATTTTCAAGAGTCCACATATGTTGAAATGTTCCTAGAGCTTAGTATGCCTGAATCAGTCACTTGGTCTGTATCTCTTAGAGAAGAAGAAATTGAACATACCATAGAATGGATAGATTTGATTGAGAAATCAGAATCTAAAAATGTTGAGGATGTTGAATATGAATCTAGTTATGTAGATGATGCTGAGTCTACTTATGCTGAAAGTGTTGATTATGATGTTGATAATGAAATATATGAACAACAAGATGATGAAGATGATTTTCTAACTGCAAATGACTCCATTGAGTTTGTAGATTTGTCCTTTCTTTAGCATAACAATGCAGATTTCTTTTCCCAGTTTGAAGAAGTTTTGTGTGAGCAGCAAGAGGATGATTATGATGCGGATGTAAGTTGTTGTGGTTATTCCTTTGCACAAAAAAATACAATTCAAGACATCTTGATTCTTGTTTCTAATGAGAAAGAAGTTTGCAGCACTGAGCAAGAGGCCAAAGAAATTGATTATGAAGTCCAATGCTTACTAAGCAGTGAGCAAATTGTAGAACTCTTAAATGCTGATTTTCAGAGGTATGATTCTAAATATGACTCTAGAATTTCATGCCCAATGGATATATTTTTTGATAAAGAGGATATTAGTGAGGGCATGAAATGTGAAACATATGCTGAGTTTATTTTTCCTACTTTTGAGGCATATAATATGCAAGTTGAAAGCACATATGATTGTGAGAAATTTGATGTTGTCATATATGACGAGTATGAAGATGTATGTGCTGCTATATATGGATTAAAATTTTCATGAGTCTAGTGTCAGTAATTCTTATATACACCATGATGCTAAAGAAAGTGACAAATCTGAATGTGTTTTCTCAGATTTGCAAGTGATTAAAAAACCATTGACTGACAGTGATTTTCCATACTTAAAAGATGTTGATAATATTTTTGATCAACAAGCTAACTCTAAAATTTTGCAGTCAAATTTTTGTTTCGAGAGGTTCTATTTTAGTTTGCAAAGTGTTGTTACAAAAGAAGCTTGTTCTTTGGTGCAATCTAATGTTCAGCATACCGATGTTTCCAGCCATGAGAGTGAGCTGAAATGTTTCTTTTTTCAGCAAGTCAATGATAGTGAAGGGTGTGATATTCTGGTGTCAGATAGTGATCAGCATTCACAGCGGTTTGATGACTTGGTTTTGCTAATTGATGGTGAGTTTTCTGATTGCTTTTTGTTTGATATGTTAAAGATTCATGGCAGCATTTTTTATCTTGTTGATGCAAGCAATAATTTTAGTTTGCCTTTGATCTATGGAGATGAAAATCAGATGTATGATAGAAATAAGAGTTGAATCTAGTTATGGGCTTTGGGCCTTTTGTAAATAATTTCCCTGTATGTACAGTTTCTTTGCTTTCATTCGTGTGGTGTATTTGCTTTCAATAAAGGGTTTCCAATTTTTTTAAGAGGAGAGAGAAAAGAGAAAAGAGAATAGAATAAAATCTGATTTGAATTTTGACTGGTATGCTTTAACCATGAGATTCTGAGGTTCTCTGCATACCCACATGGGGCACGTGTCCTTAGTCAGAGTCACTGTTGGAACTCCAAAAGTCCGGGTACATTTTGGAGTGAGTATACTAAAAATTTCTCTAAGTGTAAGTTGTTGCCTTAAAAATCATGTGGAAAAGGCCTATTTTGGATACTTGTAAAAAGTGACCCGATATTTTGCAATAAACCGTGGGCATTCTTTTATAGAGAGGAGGCATTCCAAATTTCAAAAATTACACTTACCAAGTGTATTTCCACAAAACCAAAGGAGATGAGACTTGAATTCAAATTACAAGTTAACAAGTGGAATAGAGAACAAAGTCTTAAACATTAAAAATGTTTAAAATCCATTGGAAATGTTGCACAATGAAATAAGGAAGGGGATGCATAGGATTCATGGAGAACATTCTAAAAATAAATTAACAATTTTAAATTGAAGATGCCACGCAGGAGTATTGTTTTTAAAAGAAAATGCAAACAACAAATGGAGTTAAAGCATTTAAATACAAATGCATTTGTAGATGTGATTGCAGACCCCACATGTAGCAAGATGGAGGAGATTTAAAAAACAAAAAAACCTCCAATGTAAATGCAAATTGGTAGGTGCAAGACAGCAGGGGTCTAAGAAGGAAAATAACGCATGAGTTTGTGGAAGAAAACATTAAAAACATTTCAAACAAGTTGCCCAATGTCTTTTCAAACTAGTGCACAACCAGTCACATTTTTATTTGTTTCTCAAAAACTAAAAACTATGTCAGGCTCAATTTTGAATATATTTGAGATGACCGTGCATGCAATCTACAGAAAACATTTTAGAGAAACCCAGTTTAAAAATCAAAAGTTATGGTCCTCTGAGTCTTGGAAAAAATGAAAAAAAATTAATAGTGCTTCTAGACTTTTATCCCACATTGGTAGTGGGTGGGGTTTTGAAGTCTTTTTATATGAAAATACTTGAATAATGAAATAATTAAGCAATCAAGAGGCTCCTTGGAGGGCCCCTTGGCTGGAGGATTGAAGGAAGTTGTGGGCCCCATTATTTTGAGCTCATAATAAGTCAAGCTTATTCAGAGACTTAGAGACTAAAGTAGTCTCCAAGTCTCCAGATATAATCATGGTTAAAATAATCTTTCAAAGACTAAAGTAGTCTCCAAGTCTCCAGATCTAATCATGGTTAAAAAAATCTTTCAGAGACTTAGAAACTGAAGTAGTCTCCAAGTCTCCAGATCTAATCATGGTTAAGAAAATCTTTCAGAGATTTAGAGACTAAAGTAGTCTTCAGATCTAACCAGGGTTAGTGAATTTATTTAGAGACTTAGAGACTACACTATGAAGGTTAACCATTGTCAAGGCATGGTCAAGGCATGATTAAGTTAAATTTTCATAGAGATCTAGAGACTAAAGGTAATCTCCAAGTCTCAAAACAAACCCAGTGTTAACAAAATCTTTCAGAGACTTAGAGACTAAAGTAGTCTCCAAGTCTCCAGATCTAATAATGGTTAAGAAGGTCCTTTAGAGACTTGGAGATGCACTAGCAAGGTGAAATCAAGGTCAAGGTGTGGTCAAGTTAAGTATGTTTAGAGACTTAGAGACTAAAGTTAATCTCCAAGTCTCAAAAGGAAAACATAGTTAACAAAATCTCTCAGAGACTTAGAGACTAAGTAGTCTCCAAGTCTCCAAGCTGAACCGGGGTCAAGTAGGAGTTCAAATCCAGTTAGGAGCATCCAGTCAGAGCATGAAATGTGTCAAAATCTGGTGAATTTTGTACAAGGAATGCATAAGAGGAGAATTTTCAAAGGCAAATAGAGGAAAATGCACATGAATTCAAAAGTTAAAAGAATTAAAAATTCATAGTTTATGTGCAAATATTAAAAGAAAATAAATTCAGATTTGTATAGAGAATGAGGAAATTGAAAAAATTAAAGTAATGTGCAAGTTTAATATAGTCTCGCATTATAGTTTTGAGAAATATTTATTTGCAAAGCTGAAAGAGGAGCATTCACAAAGGAATTTTTTCACAGAGACTAAAATCTGATTTTTCAAAGAGCTGGATTGGAATAAAAATTTGTTAGAGAAGTAGTTGCTAAAGGAAGATCATATTTTCATGAGGAAGCAGATATTTTCTTGGGGAGAGACAAGTGTCACTGACTGAGATGGTTTTCTCCATTTTCTCCTATATCTGGCTTTTTCTCCATTGTTGCAAGGATGTTGAATTTTACACTGTTGGGCAGTATTCTGGCTTTTGAGTCTTATTTTCTAAGTACTTTGTCTTAAAATGTACAGAATCAAATGAATTTTCAATAAAGAACAAATGGAATCCCTATGCTATATTCATTGATGTCTTTGTATGTCTGGTTTTAATTCTTGTGTGTTAATCTGTAAGACATTTTAATGCACCGGTTATAAGGTAGCTGTGATTTTGTCTCTGAGTTTCTTTCAAGGAGAGATTAATTCTTAGAGGCAAAATCTAAGAGTTCAAGATTTGCATACGAATTTGATGTCCAAGTATTGGATTGAAAAGAGTGATTTGTAAGGCACTTCACTTGGTTTCTATGTGTTTGGAGTTGGAGGGTTTTCTGGAGTTGTGTATTCATTTGAATATGTTGCCCAATAGATAAGGTATTGGTCCTTTCTTGTCTTGAATTTTTCATCATCAATCATTTAAAATCAAACCATTTTCAATTTCTTGTTTAAAATGATGAATGTTCAGAATATGTATTGAATAATACAGTCATTTTTGGTGATTCATTGAATAATTGAATATTATAGGTTAGATTGTCTGAGTTTCAAACTTGAAGAGAAGAAGGGTGAACATCCTTGTCACATTTTCCATTTTTCTTCAATGTTGTTTACTTTTGTTAAAATCATGGATTGGATTTCTAAGCTGTGCATCAGTTGCAGAAAAAGACATTAGTAAATCATTGTGAGAACCCCTAAACTACTATATGATTTGATTGTGAAGTAGTGAGTCTGAAGAGGTACACCCACCCAAGTCTCTAGAGCTTGAAGTGTAGAAGGATTATATCCTTGTTAATTAGCCTTTTCCCTGTATGAATCTGGAATTGGGAATCTGAGAGTTAAGCTTGAATATCTATATATTGATTCAACAAGAAAAACTGCTAACATAGTACATGGGCCAATTCTTCTCATCTGAAGCTTATGTGGCATTCCCTTCTGTAACCTTTCTTTGTTAAGTTATACCATCACAAAATCCTCAACTTGGAATTGGACATCTATTTTCCTCTCATCCACTTTGCTCTTTGTTTTCTTTGTATTTTCAATAAGTGCCTTTCTCATTGTTTCATGTACTTCTTGCATAGAATGTGCAAATTCATCTACATAGCCACTTCCCTTGGCTCCATCCATCAAATCTCTGAGGGCCCATTTGGTTGCACCCCATAACCGGGTTATGCAGCCCATAACCCGGTTATGGGGTGCAATTCCTTGTTTGGTGACCTCTAAATTGAATGCGAATATGGATTTGCAAATCCCCATTTGTGC
>MU228082.1:1287359-1303654 GCA_018584345.1 Thuja plicata
CAATGCACTCCAAGGTTTGCATGATTAAATTTTTTTATATATCTTGTCGGGTCCGGAGCACTGCGTCGATTTAACTGTTGGAATGTGGATTTACAAATCCATCTTCCAGGTCAACCAAACAGTCCCAAAAAATGAAAACCAGGGTTTGCATAACCAGGCTATGGATAACCATGATTTGTTTCATTTTCCAATTCCCCAACCAAACGGGCCCTGAGCTCAAATATGCCTCTTGGCTGAAGGCCATAAACTATTTCAAAAGGACTCTTACCAGTAGTCCTATTCACTATATCATTATAAGCATACTCTGCTTTCCCAATGAGTTGGTCCCAAACTTTACCATACTCCTTAGCTAAACATCTTAGGAGGTTACCAAGAATCCTATTGACTACCTCAATTTGGCCATCAGTTTGAGGATGGTATGCAGATCCAAAAGATAAGTTGGTCCCTAGATTTTTCCATAGAGTCTTCCAAAAATGACTCATGAATTTGGTATCTCTATTTGATACTATGCTCAATGTTAAGCCATGTATTATGAATACCTCCTTGAATAATAGGTGAGCTATCTATCTAGCATCATGGATTGTCTTGCAGGGTACAAAGTGTGCCATCTTACTATATCTGTCCACAATAACATAAATGCAATCCATCCCCTGCTCTATCTTGGGCAATCCCACTACAAAATCCATGCTCAAACATTCCCATGGTCTGGTTGGGATAGGGAGAGTCTAGTAAAGGCCTGCATTAGAAGATGTACCTTTTTTCCTTTTTACAAATAACACAACTTTCTACATACTTCTTAATGTCCAAATTCATCTTGGGCCAAAAATAGAATCTCTGAACTAATTCTTGGGTCTTATTAACACCAAAATGTCCACTAAGTGCACCATTGTACTTCTCTTGAATCAAATTTTCTCTTATAGATCCTCTAGGAATACACAATTTACTTCCTTTAAACAAAAGATCACTCTGCAAAGTATATTTAGAGAATTGACTATGAAAGTGATTCTTGTATTCTTGAAATACCTTGTAGATGTTTGCAAATTCTCCATCTTCTGCATATAGTGTAGACACCTAAAAATGGTTCGAGCCTGCTAGGCTACGTGTTTTAACATTTTTAGCATCACAGTTGAAAAAAAATTATGTGACCTAATTATTCCTCTAAGTTGCGCATATGATCTTTATTATATGACAACAATGTGTCTTCGTCGATGATTAAATATTGCAAAATTGTTCAATTATATACTAATATTTCTACTCTCTTTATCAAATCAATCATTTTCCTAATCAATTCATCAACCCTAAACCGATCCTATTCAATCCTAAACCAATCCTATTCAATCCTAAACCATTCCAAATCTTCCTAAATCAATTGAAACCTATTCTATTATATTCCTAATCACTTTCAAAATTGTTTGGACTCATTCCAACCATTCTGGGGCATTGTCCAAGATCATCAATGCCTAATTAACCCAATTTCCAAAATGATCAAAACCCTATTCCAAATTTGATCAATCTTGTCATCATTCTAGGAGCACTGTCCAAGTTCATCGATGCTTTATATCCCCTTAATCAACTATTTGATAACATTGTCAAAGTTCATCGGTGTTATCGTTATCAATCTATCATTATCAATTCAATAGTGTTGTCCATGTTCATCAGTACTATTTCTAATCATTATTATTTTGGGAACATTGTCCAAGTTTATAGATGTTTCCCCATTCCTATTTCAATCCTATAGCACCATCAAATTTCATTGGCACTATTCAATCATTTCCGAACATCATTACGCAAGCGCATTGTCAAAGCTCATCAATGCCTCATGATTTCCTAAACTATTCCATAATACTCAGAATTAATCCTAATCCTTATCAATATTATCAAAATCATTTCAATTGTACATTAATACCTTCAATTTGATCGATAATTCACTAACCTATCCTCTTGGGATGAATAACCCATAGTTTATACCTATGTCCTAATTGAATAAATAAATTGACTTTATTTATTCCCCTTTTTCCTAAGTCTTCACAATTAATTAATTTTTAATTAATTAATTGCCTAATTATAAATTTATGGGATTTTTGTAATTTCATAAATACTAATTTAGATTTTTGAGGAATACTGATTTATTAATTGAATTAATATCCTCCTAATCTCACCTAATTGTCATATCCCTTAATTGAGGATTCACATCCCTATTAAGGTGCTTCTTCAATATCTTCAATATCTCCAATATTTCTTCATTCATTTTTCCCCATATCGTGCTTCCAAACATCCTACCAACCTTTCCCTTCATTATGCATTGATTCTATGCAATCTTCACCTAATTGCCTCTCATTTTCTATAAATTGAGATGCCTTTCTCTCTTTCAAGGAAGAACCACTATCTCCTAGTATTCACACTTTCAATTTGGGCTTTGCAATATTTGTTCAATTTTGTCATTAACAAAAGAGAAACACATAATCTATCTCATGGAGAAGAAAGGAGGACATGGGAGCTACATTTGAAGGGAGTTTTATGTGTTTTCATGCTTTATGTTATACTCTCATTCCAAATGGTTTTCATGATAGATTAGATAGGTTTTCATGTCTTTAGGGTTTTTTGGTTTCCTTGATATGCTATTCATGCATTTTTTTGGTCTTACATTTGGTGAACTCGACGTGAACATGCACTTGAGAACCCTATCCCCTCGATGATCATGCACTCAAGAACCCTCCCCTAGTTGGTAGGGAATCCATGGCCTCGTCTGTCAGTTACTAGTAGTCATGTGATCACCCCACATATCATTGCAATCATCCTCTCATGTTGTCTCACAACTGTCTCCCACCAGATCTCGTAATACCAGATATCAAGGTCCTCTTCATCGCTATCAAACAATCTGTTCAACATCGATCTCCTTATCGAGGGGTCATACTCTACTAGCTCCCCATGGATGGGAATCCTAGGGATGCACCACACATCCTCCAATGTCACTATAGCCTCACCTATCAGTGGGTGGAATGAGCTCATCTCCGAGTGCCACCGCTCTTCCAGCGGTGTGATCAAGCCTTGATTTTCCCTAATCTTGGCATATAAGTGATGTAGTGTAGTCCTAGCAAGGCTAATATCTACCTCTCATGACTGCTCAGTCGGTGTTGGATGTCCAAACATGCTAGTTTTCTCTCCTATGTCTGTGGAACCGCAAGCTCCTCCTGCGATCACCGTGTAGCTTTGGTCAACTTTCTATACTTTTTGTTACTTTTTGACCAACCTAGGACATTTTTTGACCAAATTTGACCTAATTTTGACCTTTTTCTATGGTTATGACTTGTTTAGGGAAGTTTAGGGTGGTTTAGGACCCCCGGACCCTAATTTAGTGCATTTGCAAACCTTCTTTACCAACTGTGTAGTTTGGCTTACCAACTGCGCAGCTTGGCTGATCAACTACACAGGTAGCATAGGTGGTCATCCCACTTGTGCTTTATATATAGGTGGGCATGTGACCTATATATGTATCACATGTGGACCCCTTTCAAACCTCATTTGACCCTCTTTTGAACCCTAAACTACCTAGACATGTGTGTAAACCTATAAATCACTGAAGGGATCATATGTACTCACCTTGAGTCCCACATCGGCTGGCTGTTGGTAGCTATGCACTCATTCCCTATGTTGATTCTCCGCTAGCACTCGATCCATCCTCCTTGCTCCAAAGCTCAATTCTTCCAAATGTGAGAGTGAAAATGAGCTCCAAAACCCTCCAAGCCCTTTTATAGCCTCTTTGTTGCCTAGATGGACATGCAACCCTTACATTTTGTGTTGTTCATGATGCTTTTTGCACTCTGCACCTCATATCTTTTACGTTTGACCTCTGATTTTTTATCCGGTCATTGTTGTGAATCTGTCTCATCATTGTCGACAAATCAACCTATCATTTGCATTTTTTGGATGATTTCTTGAGGGGGCACCTATATATCCTACTATCACTGGGGCATATTTTAATGCTATTTTTCTTTAGAATTCTTTGACACAAAACTCATAGTCACATTGTATCAAAGAGGGGAAAAATGCAGATACCTAAAAATGGTTTGAGACTGCTAGTCTACGTGTTTTAATATTTTTAGCATCACAGTTGAAAAATTGTTTTGCGACCTAATTATTCCTCTATGTTGGACATATGATCTTTATTATATGACAATATTGTGTCTTTCGTTGATGATTGAATATTGTAAAATTGTTCAATTATTTACTAATATTTCTACTCTCTTTATCAAATCAATAATTTCTCTAATCAATTCCAATCAACCCTAAATCAATCTTATTCAATCCTAAACCGATCCTATTAGATCCTAAACCATTCCAAATCTTCCTAAATCAATTCAAACCCATTCTATTCTATTCCTAATCACTTTCAGAATTGTTTGGACTCATTCCAACCATTCTAGGGCATTGTCCAAGATCATCGATGCCTAATTAACCCAATTTCCAAACCGATCAAAGCCCTATTCCAAATTCAATCAATCTTTTCATCATTCTAGGAGCATTGTCCAAGTTCATCAATGCTTTGTATCCCCTTAATCAGCTATTTGATAACATTGTCAAAGTTCATCGGTGTCATCTTTATCAATCTATCATTATCAATTCAATAGTGTTGTCCATGTTCGTCAATACTATTTCTGATTATTATTATTTTAGGAACATTGTCCAAGTTCATCAATGTTTCCCCATTCCGATTTCAATCCTATGGTGCCATCGAAGTTCATTGGCGATATCCAATCATTTCCAAACATCATTATGCGAGCGCATTGTCAAATCTCATCGATGCCTCGTGATTTCATAAACTATTCCATAATCCTCAGTATTGATCCTAATCTTTATCAATATTATCAAAATCATTTCAATTGTACATTAATACCTTCAATTTGATTGATAATTCACTAACCTATTCTCTTGGGGTGAATAACCCATATTTTATCCCTATGTCCTAATTGAATAAATAAATTGACTTTATTTATTCCCCTTTTTCCTAAGTCTTCGCAATTAATTGATTTTTAATTAATTAATTACCTAATTCTAAATTTATGGGATTTTTGTAATTTCATAAATACTAATTTAGATTTGTGAGGAATATTGATTTATTAATTGAATTAATATCCTCCTAATCTCACCTAATTGTCAGATCCCTTAATTGAGGATTTACATCCCTATAAAGGTGCTTCTTCAATATCTCTAATATTTCTTCATTCATTTTCCCCTATATCGTGCTTCCAAATATCCTACCAACCTTTCCCTTCATTATGCATTTATTCTATGCAATATTCACCTAATTGCCTCTCATTTTCTATAAATTGAGATCCCTTTCTCTCTTTCAAGGAAGAACCACTATCTCCTAGTATTCTCGCTTTCAATTTGGGCTTTTCAATATTTCTTCAATTTTGTCATTGACAAAAGAGAAACACATAATCTATCTCATGGAGATGAAAGGAGGACATGGGAGCTACATTTGAAGGGATTTTTAAGTGTTTTCATGCTTTATGTTATACTCTCATTTCAAATGGTTTTCATGATAGATTAGATAATTTTTCATGTCTTTAGGGTTTTGTGGTTTCCTTGATATATTATTCATGCCTTTTTCTGGTCTTACATATAGATATTTGAAACTCTCAATTCTCATACTCTGCAAGTGGATCTCTTGTACTGTCAGAGCTCTTCTGCTTAAGGAATCTACTACCTTATTCTACAATCCCTTCTTGTGCTTGATTTTTAAGGTGTATGCTTACAAATATTCAACCCACTTCATATGCTTGTGACTAAGTTTATCTTGTGACTTCAAGAAACTCAGTGCTTGGTTGTCTAAAAAAGACTACAAACTCCTTTGGAAGCAAGTAATGCCTCCACTTTTGTAGTGCTTGGACCATAGCATACATCTCTATGTCATAAGAAGATTACTTCTTCTTGGCTTCATTTAGTTTCTCAAAGTGAAAGGCCACTGGTCTTCCCTCTTGACTCAAGACCACACCAATAGATACATTGCTAACATCGTATTCCATTGTGAATATGTTCTCAAAGCTTGGAAAAATCAAGATTGGTTGAGTAGAAATCTTCTTATTTAACAACTCAAACCCATGGTTAGCTTTTTCATTCCATACAAATTTATTTTTCATCCCACCTTTGATAGTGTCAAGCATAGGAGCACAAATTGGACTGAATTTCTTTATAAAGTTTCTATAGTACTGTGCTAAGTCATGAAAACTTCTTACCTCAGTTTTTGTCCTTGGTGTAGGCTAGTTGATAATGGATTCCACCTTGCTAGGATACATCTTTAGATTGAATTGAGATAGTACAAAACTAAGGTACACTAGATCTTGTTTCATGAATTCACATTTCTCCAAGTTGATCATCAACTTCTCTTCATGGAGCTTCTTGGAGACTATTTGCAGATGTCTGAGGTGTTCTTCTCTTGTCTTTCTATAGATGAGTATATCATCCAAGTAGACTACCATGAATTTTCCTATGTATTCCTTAAGAACTTCATTCATGAGTCTCATAAATGTGGATGGGTAATTGGATAACCCAAATGGAATTACAAGCCACTCATACATTCCTTATGTGGTCTTGAAGGTTGTTTTCCATTCATCTCCCTCATTGACTCTGATGTGATGGTATCCACTCTTCAAGTCAATCTTTGTGAAATACTTGTCTTCACCTAGATAGTATATTATGTCTTATATCCTAGGGATAGGTAACCTATACCTAATGGTTATTCTATTTATTTCTCTAGAGTCGGTACATAGTGTCCAAGTTACTCCCTTTTTAGGGGCTAAGACATTGGGTACAACACAAGGGCTAATCATTTTCCTAATCAGTCCTTGGCTTAGGAGTTCTTGAATCTGTCTAGATATTTCCTCATTTTTTTGAGGATTCATCTTATATGAATCCTTGTTAGGAAGGGTAGCTCCTAGGATAAATTCTATTTGGTGGCTTACAGACCTCTTAGGGGGTAGGTTTGATGGTTGTCCATCACTGATAATGCCTGCATACTTCTGCAGCATCTCCTGCACTTCCTTTGTCAATTCTGTCTTCTTGACTGTCTTGTCTGCAACTTCTTCTTTTGGTTTCAACACAAGGGAAAAACCAACTCCTTCTCCTTCCTCTAAGGCTTCTAAGAAATATTTCTCACTAGCTATGAGAAAATTGATTTCATTTCTCCATCCTCCAATAGTGATTATAACTTGAATGTCACATTGTCTTTCTTGAAAGAATATGAGTTCTTTGCTCCATCATGCATGGCCTATTGGTCAAATTATCATGGTCTACCTAGGAGTAGGTGACATGTTTCCATAGATAGTAGACCACATAATAATTTTTCCTTATACCTCTCAATTGAAAACTCTACCCAAGCTTGTTCATTGAAAAGGACATGTCCTTTGTTCAACCAAGTGACTTTATAAGGATTGATGTGGGGTATCCTTTTCATTTTCAACTTTTTGACTGCCTCCTCTGACACTATGTTTTTAGTAGACCTTGATTCTATGATGACTCTACAAACCTTTCCCATTATTTTGCACTTCACTCTAAATATTGATCTCCTCTTACTAGGCTCTTCTTTCACTGGCTCCTTAATCAAAGTTCTCCTCATCATTAATTTTTCACCTTCCTCTAACTCTAAGGGTACTTTAGGGTGTTTACCTCCACCACTATGATGAAATTAATTTTTCATTAGTATTCAAACAACACTTTTGGTAAGCTTACACCGAAAGACAGTAAAGGGAAAACCGAAGATTAGATTAGAAGATCACCAAAAATGACTAAGTACAAAGAGAACCGATGACACAAGGTAGTGTGTACACTAAAAATCACAATGCAAAAAGATAGAGTGGAACCCAATAGAGGAACCCAAAATTTAAGTTACAGTGTAGACCGACAAAAACATATACAATGCAACCGACAGTAAAAACTGAAGGACAGTCAAGCATGACCGACAGACAGAACTGAAAGTCGGTTACAGCCCAAAAAAAGTGGATCTGACTTCCACATCAGATAAAGCAAGGGTATTCTATTTACAGGATATTTAATTGTTTTTTAAATCCATTTCTTTAGGGACAAGAAACATTAATGTAAGTTTTTTAATCAGTTTAACTGGTTTAAAACACATAGACTAGGAGATCTAGGTGTAAGTTGTAAACCTGATCTTAGAGTTAACATTGTTTTTATCACAACTCAATGAATTCAATCCATCTATAAATAGATGATGTAATCATTCATTAGAATGTGTGTGCAAGAGAAAGGAGAACCGAACAAACACATCTATGGATTGAATTGAGAGTTTCAAGAACCATATCAAAAAAATAAGAATTTGGTTAGCAGAACTAAGAACATAGGAAACCGATAATCAAAGGTATTATTCAATCACAGCTAAGGTGATATTATTTTTATGTGAACTACATAGGATTTGTATCATCAATAGGAGATTGCATTTACCAGGTCAATTTTTAATTTTCTATCATTCTAACAAGTGGAGAAAAGTGTAAAAATTCCTTTCAAGAAAGGTGGATTTAACAGTCCAATATCAAATCTCTTAACCGAGTGCACACTTAACAGTGTTGCTAAAATCTCTTAATAGAGTACACTTTAACAGGTCTCCACCGATACTCCTAATAGGTTATATCATCAGAAGTGATCAAATTTTAAGCCTTAACTGGCCCCTTCCATTCTGTAGATAGTGAATTTTTGTGGGTACCATCCCCACCGCAGTTTTTACTTCCTAACAAGATTTTTTTGTGATATCATATCTTGTGTTATGTGTCAATTATGTTCATGAATGTTTCTATGAATGAATCACATGTTTATTAATGTTATGAATTTATATAACTCACACAAAGATAGTATAGATCATATTTAATGGATATGCAATTGATTACAAAGGTTAATTGATTAAAGGATAAGAAAAAGTTTTAGAGGTACTGATTCACCCCTCCCCTCTCAGTACTACTTCACATTAAACCTAACAATTGGTATCAGAGCTAAGTCTCTTCTTGGAAATCTCAAAGGCTTAAGAAAAAATATCATACAATGGAGAAGTACAAACTTGATAAAAATGTTGAGAACAAAAAGCTTGAAATTAAGATGTTCTATGAACAGTATAAAGAAGCTAGAATCAGCATGAGATAGTTGATTGATGAAAGAAAATGTATGGCAACTCAGAGCAATGAAAAATATTATCAAGAAGAAGAGATTCCAGATTTCTTTGAGTCTTTAGGATCAAATGCAAGAAAAGCATCAGATACATCAGAAGAGAACATCACAAATCTAAAAGATATCAATCAACATCTAATAAAAAAAATAAAGATGCTACAAATTGGTCAAGAGACCCGGATGGTAAGAATGATTGATGTGATGAGTTTAGCTCGACAAGATAAAACAAAAAGAACACTAGCTACTGATGACAGGAGGAAGATTATAGAGAAACTACAAGAAAAGGAGTTAGAAATTCAAAGACATGCTGAGCATCACCATGAGCTCACAAATCGGATTATTCTTATGAGTCAAGAAGCAAACAGAATGAATGTTGAACTCATTGAAAGAATACAGATTATTGGTGAACTAAGAGAAGAAAATGAGAAATTAAAGCATGAGGTTAGAATTTAGCAACAACATAATGAATTTATCAGAAAGGCTGAAGAGAGCAATAAAAGAATGGATGATTTTCTAGAAGGACAACAAAGAGTCAAAAACAACAATAGTATAGGCTTTATCAAAAATGGAGAATCAACAAATCAACCCAATTCAAAGAATGTCTATGAAAACCCAAGACCAAGAAAGCTTACGTGTAGACACTGTGGAAAGCAAGGTCACACATCAAATATATGCAAAGGAAAAATAAAAGGTATTCCTGAATCTTCATCTTCATTCATAGGATTATGTTATAAATGTAACAAAAAAGGACATAAAGCATATGAATGTAAGTCTAAAATGGATCAACCAAAGAAGGAAACCTACATGGACAAATATTTTCCTACTTGTAAAATGAATGGGCACACAAGTCTTGAATTCTAGAAAAAGAAAAAGCAAGCATGGAAGCCTAAAGGTCAAGAAATGACATATCAACCAAAGAATGTCAGTAATCAGTATGTATGGGACTACAATACTCAGACAAATTGTACAGCATGTGGAAGATATGGTCACATTGCTGCAAACTATATGAGACTATGGACTAGAAATTCTAGAGGCTAGACTAACCCTAGAATGGCATGCTTGCACTGTCATAAAGTTGGTCATCTCAAAAAGGACTGTAGAGACCGAATGAAAGAGACAAGCACATATCCCAATGGAAACACCATTGAATATATCTGAAAGGCTAGAGACAAGATGTGGAGAAAAGCTTCAAGCAATGATGAAGCTAGAATGAGAAATGCAAATGGTGACACCCAATCCAATGGATTCGGTGACATCACCAACCCCACCTAAGCAGAACAAGTAAGTATGGAACTGTGTTAACTACTAAGCTATTACTTTACATCAGTTCTACAATATGATGAAATAATTCCAAATTAGCATAAGAAAGATGCATCAGGGTTATACTTGTTGAAATATGTAAGAACTATGTCTTCGGGCATATATACTAAAACCTGTCGGTATACACTTAAAGGAAAGACTACCTACATTTACCAAGAGACGTTGGTTATAAGAAAAATTTATTAGTATTGACTGAGCTACATCGGTAAACAAGCACATGAACAAGCTGTTTGTGTTACCAAAACCTATCGGTAAAAGAAAAGTGAACATTGACTACTCCAAAACATTGTAAGTGACACCAATGGAAATAAATTCTTCAAAGATGAACTCAATCTTTAGACTCTGATGAGTTGGTGAGAATTTATGACATGTGTTTTAGGGCAACGACTATAAATAGGGCATCAAAATACTTCATTTGTCATGACACCCAGATCAGAGCGAGCGAAGGCGATTTTGAGCAAAAAGCGTCCAATCTATAGAGTGATCACGACTTGACCTCCAAGCACTCCAAATTAGTTCAGAGATCTTTGCAAGCACAAAAATTAAGTTCTTCAAGATTGACAACTTCAATTTCATGCATTACGTAGAAGCCCTAATTTTCCAAAAATGGCATCAACTTCACGATCTGTGAAATCTAAGAATGCAAAGAAGGATGAGTTAAAACTCATCAAGAACACTGCATGTAAGGAACCCAATTACAAGATCCATCCAGAGGTTGCCTCACAACCCAATGACGCTGGTGCATTTTCACGCATTTTAGCTAGGTTTTTTCTGGTTGAAGACGTCTGATCCTTCATACACTGCAAGATTGCATAGATTGGAATGTTAGAGATGGAAGAAGCTTACTAGAAGCTTTGTAATGATGATGGAACCCTTAAGGAAGAGCACAAACACATTGAGGTAAAAGGGCTTACCAATGCCCTAAAGTTTCCAAAGGTCTTCAAAACCAATTAGATTCAGTTAGTACTAAGAAAAATGCATAACAACAAGTTATGGTTGGATGAACCGAAGGAAATCACCCAAGATGTCATCCATGCGGTCACCGATTACCCCGTAACCATTAAAGTAAAGGCACTAAATCATCCACCAAAGGCAGAGACTGAAAAGATGACTGGAGCCAAATGGGATGGCCATGGATTGAAAGTATCAACAATAATTGATGATGAGATTAAGTTTGGTGCATGTATATTGGGCTACAAATTCTTCCAGGTTAGCATATTAAATAGTATTGCACCAAGTTTTGTGGATATAGCTTACAAAATTATGAAGAAAGGTACACATTTGGACTTATCTGAGCTACTCCTAAATTAGTTGAAGGAAAACCTAAAGACAATCAAGAATGCAAAGTCAAACACCTATAATTTTGGCTCACTAATCATGTGTATTTTCTTCTATTTTCAAGAAAAGTTCCCATTGGTAGGAGATGTAAAATGGGACAGCACCAAACCGGTCAACATGAAAATCAGTGAGCACATAGTTGCTCTGGGAGATAACCTTGAAACAGTCATGGATGAATACTTTAATGTATTCAAAGACCAAATGCAAAAGAGGGTAAGAACTCCTGAGCAACTCATCAAGAAATATAAGGATGAGATATGTTTCATGGTTGAAATTGATCATACCTTCATCAAACCTGTAGTAGCAAGGAAAGCATGGTTGCAAAAAATGGAATATGAGATCAACATTGATCTTGCAACAAAGGCAATTGATGCCTTAATCAATGAACTACTAGACAAGAAGCAACCAAGGTTTGGCACATATGAAGAAGCCATGTCAAGAATTAAATTAGGCCTAGTTGTCAAGAAGATAGTCAAAAAGAAGGACAAAATGGTAAATAATCTCAAGAAGATTTTATCAGTAGACGAGGAAGAAGCTGAGTAGGCTAAAGAAATTGAACAAGAGGAGGAAACTGAAGAATAGGTGTCTGTCAGAAAAGATGAAGAAAATATTGACTCTAAAGAAATAGATTCAGATTCACCACCTCCTCCACCATCAAAGAAACCAAGAACTATAGCTCCTTCAAGGACTAGAAGCCAAACATCAAAAGAGTCTACTCCTTCACCTCTTAAGAAAGGAAAAGTCAAGACTTACAAAAGGAAAACTCTAGCGCAAAAAAGAGGACAAGACAAGAAGGGTAGAAACTACATCAAAACCCGAGAGGATATAGAGAACACTAAGTGAGATGAAGCCTTAGAGGCAGATAATGTCCAGGTAAAAGAACCTAACACTATTGATAACATTTGTGTTTATATTGCAAATTTTGGATCCATTACAAATCCACATATTAGGAAATGGGGGAAAAGAAATCAAGAAGATCATAATAAAATTGAGGAAGCCATGATAGCTAAAATATATAACTTCAAATATGTACCCATACAATTTGAAGGAAGTTATGTTCCATGGGAACTCTTGGATAGATTATGTGCCCATTGGACATTTGCTTTGGCAAATGAGAAATAAATCAGAGAGAGAGTACTTGTTTCTCTAATGTCACCTGAATCAACAAAGGTAGAGATAAATGAGATGATGGAGAAATACAAGAAGGAATTCTTACCAAAGCTAAGGGCATACAAATTTATTGAAGGCAAGCTAATTGAACTTGAAAAGGACAGCCATAATAAATGGTGCAAAATCATGAATAGACCAGTTGAGAAAGATAGCCCCGACAAAGACCTTCAATAATAAGATGTTGATAAGGCAACCCAAGATGATACATCCATTGAGCTGGATAAAGAAGAAGATGATACAATAGGAAATAAGAATACAGTTGTGGTAGATGAAACATGGGATGATACCATAAATGACAACGTTGTAGATACCAATGTCATTGACATTACCGATGACCCAGCAAATGAAATCAATAAGGATGAAGATTTCACTATTGCAAAAGATACAACCAATGAACAAGAAAACAATTTATGGCACACGGGTGAACATTCCAGGAAAACTACCAATATTGATACAGGCTATCAATATCATGCAAGAAACAAGTAAATCACGTGACAAGGAAACTCCAAAGGATCCAGGAGAAGAAGCAAATAAAGACAACACTTATGGTCAGCCAAACATTGGAGATACTCAAGATGTAACCAACACTAACAAGGTTATAGAAGGAGATAAGGAAAAAGATGTGGAAACTCAAGGCAAGAATGAGAACACCAAAACAGATGATGCAAAGGACACCAATAAAGGAGACAAACCAAAAGATGGAACTCCTAAGAAAATAGACAAAGGTGCTACCGACAATGTTAAGGTGAATGTAGAGATGTCTATAGACACCCGACAAGCTGAAACATATACCAAGTAGAAATGATAAGCACAACAAGTCACATCATCAAGTACAATAGAAAAGGCTGAGAAATTAGCAATGGTGCTACATTCTACTGAGTCATAAAAGAAGAAGAAGAAAACAAAGAAGAACAAGTTAGAGGCTACACTAGATGAAATCATTGAAATACCAAAGTGTGACCCCTCTACACTTGACATGGATGCACTACAAGAATATGGAGAAATATTCCAGAGGAATGTATTGCAAGCAAAGCTGAAGAAATAGCATAGGGATTCCATGGTACTAGAGACAACACAAAAAATTCTACATCAAATTGTACTAGATGTTGATATTGATCAAAGAAAGCCTATACTTGATCAACTAGCTACCCTCACCGATGCAATCACCACTCATAATATTGATGGTGAGAAGGAAATTGAGGAGAGAACAGAAATGAAGTACCAACAAAAGCTCTTAGAGAACATCAGCCAAGAAGTGGCAGAGAATAAGGTAAAGCTATCAGAATTCATATCTAAATTAGACCCCATCATATCTAAAGCTATAACCTTAATTCAACAGGTGAGCACAATAGAAAATTTCACTAAAGAAAATAGTGACAATATAGAAAAGCTAGATACAGATCTAGAAAACAGTGCTAGTAGCTTAACCACGGATGGAGAAAATGCAGTCAAACTGCATTATGAAAATATCATTGAAGTAAAACAGTTAAGGTAGGAGCTATGGGAGGTAGAGACACATTTCAAAGAAGAAGTAACTAAGCTATAGGCTCAACTTCTGCCCAATCTTACACTGCTACAACAGCATATCAGTTCTGCAAGGCAACTGATAGCAACTCCCGAGATGTCTGTAGCAGACAACATCTATGATCTGCATTCAAAGATAACACTTGAGCATATGGCTCTACAAAACCTAAGAGATCAATGGGAGAAAATGATGGAAGACATGAAGTCTTCTCATTCACACATTTTTATAAACTCTAAGGTCACTACCTTAATATCAAATAAAGGGGGAAATTATTATTGTAAAAAATATCATTGAAATGCATTAAAAATGTTATGTACATTCAGTCATAATGGGCAAAAGGTAGATATGTATATGTGTATTCATAAAGGGACAATGATATGAAGAAGGAAAATATATCATATGTACAGATATACCAGCATATACATAGGGGGAGTCATTAAATGACTAAGGATTATATATGTTGTATATACTTAATATTTTGTTAGTATTTTGTACATATCAGTTTTTGATACTAATATCAAAGGGGGAGATTGATGACATTGATTTGTCATTACACTAGTAAATTTGACTTCAAATTTTGACAAAAATTGGTCAAAATTTTGACAGCAATTGGTCGAATTCACGACCAAACCTTTCATCATTTTTTTTTTGTCAAATTTTCGACATTTTTATTATTGGTCGCAATTGCGACCAACATTGAGGTCGAAATTTCGACTATAGCTCTTGTTTAATTTGACAAGAATCACCGTCGAACTCTTGGTCCAATGGTCAAAATTTTGACCAATCTTTGGTCGAAAAGAGCTGTGGAATTGGTCAAAATTTCAACCATCCCTTTGGTGGAAACCATAGCATTCTCGTGGAAATCTTTTAGTGGAATGGTCAAAATTTTGACCACTGTTTGGTGGAAATGAACTGTGACATTGGTCAAAATTTTGACCATCCCATTAGTGGAAAGCATAGCATTCTCGTTGAAATCTTTAGTGGAATGGTCAAAATTTTGACCAATCATTGGTGGAAATGAACCGTGACATTGGTCAAAATTTTAACCATCCCTTTGGTGGAAACCATAGCATTCTCGTGGAAATCTTTTAGTGGAATGGTCAAAATTTTGACCACTGTTTGGTGGAAATGAACCGTGACATTGGTCAAAATTTTGACCATCTCATTGGTGGAAAGCATAACATTCTCGTAGAAATCTTTTAACTATTTGGTGGAAATAAACCATGGCATTGGTTGAAATTTCAACCATCCCATTGGTGGAAAGCATAGCATTCTCGTCGAAATCTTTAGTGGAATGGTCAAAATTTTGACCAATCGTTGGTGGAAATGAACCATGGAATTGGTCAAAATTTTGACCAATGTTAATTTTTTTTAAATTTTTTTTTTTTTTTTTTAAATTCTACTTGGATTCAACTGTGTAGTTTTTTGAGTCAAACTTATTGACCTTTGATTCATGAGTAGTGGTTTACACAAACCCATCTCTCATGAGAATGAATGGAACACTTAGCACTCATTGGCTCTGGGTGATGCTCACAGAGGTGAAGCACTGGGACTTTCTGGGAGATCACCCATCCCAGTACCACTCCAGCTAGAGCGCACTTAACTACAGAGTTTCCTCCATGGTTAAACCCACTCTGCTTACATCCTCATTTGCAAAACCTTCACCAAGTGTTGTGCCTTATGAACCATCCATTAGAAAGCCCCTTAAGCTTATCAACTGATGAGCTTAAGGGGCTTTCTAATGGATGGTTCATAAGGCACAACACTT